>CM042444.1:625531-665531 GCA_023631565.1 Gymnocephalus cernua | reverse complement strand
AAAGATTATTAACCTGTGTTTATTTAAGAGAAAAAGTCTAATATGTTGACTGTATTACTGCATGTCTCATATACTGGAGTCTTCTCACTTACATTTTGGGCCTCATAAAGCCCCAAAAAAGTTCCTCAGCCAGCGACAAATACGCTGAAAAAATCACCAAAAAAGTTGGAAAAAGTGGCAAAACATTTATTGTCTATCTTCTATTTCTTGGGCTAAGAGTTTATTATTATTATTATTATTATTATTATTATTATTATTATTATTTACTGTCTACTGTTTCTTGTTTACTTACTATATGTATTTAAGAGTTTATTGTTTGTATCTTATACTCTTTTTTTCAATACTGTACTTAAGTGTCTTTTTTTGTTAAATGCTGGAATTTGCTGCTGGGAAGCCTATTTCCTTGCGGGAGTCAATAAAGAGAAGTCTAAGTCTAGTCTAAGTGTTTCCTGACTGGAATAAATCTTGTTTGAGCTGCATTTGGGTCCAAGCCTTCATCTCCAACCTGACATAGTGAGAACACGGTGTTGGGGGGGAATCACATTTCTCTTTTTCATCAAACCGCAGTTTCTGCAAGTTCCCGCAATTTCATCTCATAAAATTGCATAAATATCCCGCATATTCCATCACATTTTTTAAGAAAACGTGCCGCATAATCAAGGATTTTTGCCCGCAGCAATCGTTTTTCTGGAGTTTAATCCTTCTCTGTTTAGTTCATGTTGAGACGGCAGTAAGACGAGTGCTTGGGGACCGTCTACAAACCACAACACAGAAAAGTGACAACATAGCTACGTGTTGAAATGGACCATAATTCTCCTGTTAAAGGAGAACTCACCATGCCCCAGCTGGGTTCAGCTTTCTCCACACCGATGTACTCAAAGAAACTGGCAAAGCCTTCGTTAAGCCAGAGGTCGTCCCACCAATCCATAGTCACGATGTTGCCAAACCACTGGAAGAACACACGTCACGTGAATTTACCAACAAAGGGACACATTAACCTGCTGGCTGTTAAAACTAGCCATGGGCCCCGTTCTTACGACTGCCTGCAGAGAGCATCGGGCATATTATAAGAAACGGATATTGCAGTATTTAACTGTAAAGGTTTACGGTTTATTCTCCAGTACATGTGAGGGGGGCCTCATAACAGCTTTCCAACCACAAGACTGTTGTACATGATCATATTCAGACAACTAATCCACTGCTGATCCCTCATGTGACTGAAGAATTCATAAAACTTTATTGACGGCCTCTTATCTCCCATCATAGTAAAACAGCTGATGTCTCGGAAAGATGTGCATCATAAAACGCTCGAACAATAGCACGTGAAGGGTTTTAAACATTTACAATTCTGACCTTTGACGGATCTTTCCATCCGTGTGGGATATAGAGATGAAGAGATAAGAGATAGCGGTACCTGATGAACCAGCTCGTGGGCGATAACACTGGCCACCCGCTGCTTGTTGTAGGACGAGGACTGGTTCTCGTCGTACAGCAGGTTGGTCTCCCGGTAGGTGATCAGGCCCCAGTTCTCCATGGCGCCAGTACCAAAGTCAGGGATGGCTATCTTATCTGGATCACAACAGCACACACAAGTCACTGCTTCTATAATTGTATTACCTCAATAATTCTTGTGAATGGACGTTCTTGTGAATTATCCCCAGAGAATTCCTAATTTTATTAAATGACATACTTCTGGAAAAGAACCTGTGAGTGCTCACAAGACACTTTGCCCAATTTCTCATCTCAGACCTGTTTGAGGGTTAAGACTTGGTTTTAGGGTTAGGGTTAGAATGAGTTTATGGTAAGGGTTAGGGTTAGACATTTAGTTGTGATGGTTAAGTTTGGGTTAAAACGGGTGGCACGGGCACAAGGGGACTACTGGTGTGAATAAAACACTTAAAGCGCTCCTTAAAAAACCTGGTTTGGTTATATTTAAAAAAGCTGTTTAAAAGACGGCCCGATATTAAAAGCAGATAAAAAGCACCACTGGACAGGACAGACAGCGGGAGATTTAAAACTTTAAATAAAAGGTCAACTGCCCTGACATATCTCCTAGAAAATTTGCAAAATAAATACATAAAATAAATAAAAATAATTTTATATATACAAACAACTATAGTTTTGTAAATAAATAGCCCGGCATCATAATACAAAATAGATTCTAGTCCAAATTTAAAACATCTTGTTGAAACTTAAAAGGTAAATTAAAATTTTTGGAAGGTCATCAATACTGTCTGAATTACTTAAAATACATATACACATACCATTAATAATTAGCAATAAGTGCTGTGTTACAAAGTGCTTTAAAAAGTAAAAAGTGCCACACAATAAACATAATTAATTTAAAATACATCCTAGAATAAAACCACACTCTTAGTAAAAACGCATAAAACCAATGGCATGTGTATCACTATGTTAAGATTCATAATAAAATAAATTAGTTATAATAATAATAATAATAATAATAATAATAATAAACAGAAGCCCAATCAAATTATTAAAATATAGTTAAGGCAGAATAAAACTTATAAAGGAAAACCAAGGCATCTTTAAAATATTTATTTAAAAAGCCATAAAAACATGAAATTATTAGGTAGGGCCTCCTCTGCAGGTAGAAATTCACCCCCGAAAGGACAGAATAATAAAACATGGGAAATATGTTATAAAAGACATGAATATGGAAATATTACAATAGTTAACATTAAACATAAAAATAAATTAAAACCATAAAAGAGGTAATTTAAAATAAAACATAGAGGAAAAACAAGGAAATGAAAAGAAAGCATGGGGGTCAAACAGTCTTAACGTACCCAGTTTTTGGATGGAGTATGACATGTTGAAATACTCCTCAAAGTAGTCAAAGATGATCTTGGTTGTGTCGGCTGCATACTCAGCAGTCCTTAGCTGAGTTGGCTGGGCGTAGATCTTCAACTACAAACGAAGACAGAACACACGTGCATGCATTGGCGTTTGCCTGAGAGTATAAATATAATAGTCTAGTATAAGTTCATGTAAAATATCTTCCACAGTACTTGTTGTACAGGGTTCTTGCAGGTTTTAGTAAGTCAAATTTCAGACCTTTTTAAAGTGCCCATATTATGAAAAAATCGTATTTATTTATATATTATTTTGTGTCTCTGGTGCTTCCAGATATATAAATAAATATATATAAATAACCATCCATGTTGTTCTGAGTGAGATACGGTTTCTGAATGATTCCTGCCTTCAGTCTCTGGGTGAGCTGGTCAAAATCTGCACGGCTTGTTACATCAGCAGCCGAGACCAGGTGGCTAACCGTAGCATGCTAGCGCTAGCATGCTACGGTTAGCCACCTCGTTCTCAATGGCAAAACACTGCTACAACACACACTAGTTCACCATAATCTCCAGAAGAACTACTTCCTGTCCCTGTTCTGCAGGTATTCCACACTAAGGTGGAAGTGTTCCCTGTTTAGAAGAAGTCTCCCTGCTGATCCTGCCTTGAAGTTAGAGAAACAAACAGCTAGCTGATGTGATCTTACCGAGCTACTGAGCATGTGCGACTCCCTACAAAGATGGAACAGAAGTGAGATGTCTCACTCTGTAGCTAAAACAGAGAGCTCAACACACAGGGTGAAAAGAGGAGCTGCAGCAATGTGCAGTATAACAAAAATATGGTGATTTTTGAGAGTTAAACCATGTAAACATATTCTGGTACAACCTCAAAATACAATTATGAACCTGAAAATTAGCATAATACAAGCACTTTAAGAGCCCGCGGGAACCCTGTTGTAAAGTGATAGCATTGATATTGATGCATTATGGTAAACTCACAGGAATTCCTCTGGCAGAAGTTCTTTCCAAATGGCCAAACTGGTGCACAGCAAAACATACCAAATAGGTACTCATTGGAATGGACTTCTTAAAGGAGGTCTTCTTTTTATTGCCAGGCAGTTCTTCAGGGGCGCCCTGGAGACGCAGAGGAAAAGGGTTACGGGTTAATGGGGGACGCCACTCAGACTGTGGAGCTGGGTGGATCCCCTGACCCCAAAAACAGAGGCACAAGATTGATTTCTCTGTTTTTAGTAGTCAAAGTGTTCACTCCAAGCCTGGCTTCCTCTTTCTTTCTTGTTGTTTCTTCCCCTCCACCATGGGAAAGTTTGAGGAGTTATGCTCCTTTCACCTACACCAGTGATTTTCAACCACTGTGCCGCGGCACACTAGTGTGCCGTGAGAGATCGTCCTGTGTGCCGTGGAAAATTATCCGATTTTACTTAATTGGTCCAACAAAATTATTTAAAATTAAAAATACATCAGATACAGTATTAGGGGACCACTAAGGTCTATATAAAAGAGACTTCAGATACAGTATTAGGGGACCACTAAGGTCTATATAAAAGAGACTTCAGATACAGTATTAGGGGACCACTAAGGTCTATATAAAAGAGACTTCAGATACAGTATTAGGGAACCACTAAGGTATATATAAAGAGACTCCAGATACAGTATTAGGGGACGACTAAGGTATATAAAAGCATCCAAAAAGCAGCATGTCATAGGACCTTTTATGTTTAGAGTTGCTGACTTGAGTCCTACCTCAACAGGCATGTTGGACAGAGCTCCATAGTTAGCATCATGAGTGATGGAGATTGTGTAGGTGGCCTTCTTGTTGGGTTCATCGAAGCAGGGAAATGTCTTGCGAGCATCTGTTGGCTCATGATCAGTAGCAGCAATCTTTCTGGTGATCAAAAGAAGGACAGATTAGTGCAACTTTTACGTATTTCCTAGACTGGGTAAACCAGTCTGATCTGCTGGTGATGTGATGTCTCCCAGCAGCTCAGACTGGAAACCTGTACGTTTATCTCTCCTGCTTCTGTTACAAATCTGCCGGGACCAATCACAGACTGGCTTATCCACCTGGTGCGTTATTGGCTGGTTTAACACGATGACGATAGAGAAGCGACCAAGCAGCTTCTTGTTTACATTCAACATGGCGGCCACAGAAGCGCAGCGACCCGTTGATGCCGCTGTCGCTGCTACGTCACCCGGATCGGTGCTCTGATTGGTTGAAGGACTATCCAATGGCGTACAGAGTCATGTGAACTATGGCCGTTGGTCCCGCCTCTTGTGCAGAGAGAACACAGAGCAGACTCCCCAGACTGATGTTCCCTCTTACCAAATGGAGCTTGGTCTGGTGATAGCCAGACTACCATAATGAAGCATAATTCACAAATCTGCGGTCCTTCTACATGCTCAGTAGCGTATTTAGCCAACGGAACAATGACTGTGTGCAACATACTACAGTATGCAGTACAGGACTGAAGTACATTGTGTCTCTGGAGTGGTTTGAAAAGTTTCTTTCTGTAGACGGATCATTTATTTCTGCCGAGTAAACAACGTGTCACCATCGGCCTCCGTTGTAACTGATAGTGATGAGTCCAAGCTGAGCCCAGCTGCTCTCCATTCAACCGCCGCAGCTCAAGACTTGTTGTTTCTCGAAAGACAGATTCTGGACGGATTATCACTTCAACCAACATATGAGTTTGTACCAACTCCAAAAAATTCAACAGGAGTAGCAATGTGTTGTTATTTGATCAAATATGTCTAGCCATGTGGCTAACACATTCACATATATATGAGGTGAACACATTTGAGTTATTCACATGTTATTGATGACAAAACCAAATAACTCACTTTGTGACCCCCTGCTCGGTGTAGATGACTCGGTAGAATCCCACCACGGAGCCGTTGAGCCAGCCCTGGAAGTCCAGACTGAGCACGTACACGTCTCCTGGGCCGGTGACGGGCAGCTCCTCCGCGGCCTCCACCACCACATACTGCTGATCTTTGTATTCAAAGCAGCTCTTCACTGCCACCGCCGTCTTGCCCCGCTGGCTGTTCAGCGTCGTCAGCCTGGGCATGGCGCTGACAAACGTCTCCCTAATGTGCAGCCACAGATGGCGGGTGGGCTTGCTGACTTCCAGGTGGACGTCCACCGTACCCGTGTAGGTGTCGTCGACCAGGTCTGGCTCCACGTGCAGGTCATAGTGGACCGGGTTCACGTAGCTGGGCAGGCGGAAATTCTTCCAGTCTCCACTGGAGTCAGTGGAAGGCGCACAGGGCCCTCTGAGCGGCGGCACGCTAGGCTCTGGTGTGGGGGCTGGGGTGGAAGGTGTAGGAGTGGTTGTAGTGCTGCTGCCTGATTTGGAGAGGCCCACCCCGAGGCCCACTGCCAAAGAGCACACCACCACCGTCACGCAGATGATGACTGCATGCTTTCCGCGGATGCAGTAACGCTTCTGAGGCTTCTCCATGTCCATGCTGTCCAACATGGTGACTCCCAAATCTGAAAAACACGTCGCAGGACTAAAACAAGACTTTCTGCAGCTGACCTGGAGTCAGAGTCAAGAGCTGCAGACTTTTGGCTCTTAACGGTATTTAGATTAGCTGTGTGAGAGCTTGCCTCTGTGGTGCTGAGGGGTGGGGAGAGAATCTGTCAAGACAACATCTCACGCATTGAGCAACAGATTTATTATGTCCGCAGCAGAGTTAAAACGCCTCCTCCTGTTATACATCTACAGCCTGCCTGTAAATCAACAGCTAAAGTTTAACTTGTGCTGAAAATGCTGCATGTTGTTGTGTGTGTGTGTGTGTGTGTGTGTGTGTGTGTGTGTGTGTGTGTGTGTGTCTGTGTGTCTGTGTGTCTGTCTGTGTGTGTGTGTGTGTGTGTGTGTGTGTGTGTGTGTGTGTGTGTGTGTGTGTGTGTGTGTGTGTGTGTGTGTGTGTGTGTGTGTTTGCATGTTTTGAATCCCTATCAGAGTGACGAAGTCAGTGGGAGAGAATATTTGGGGGGGGGTCTATTTTTTGGACGTGTCTGCATTTGCTCTTTGCTCACCAGTGATTGCAACAGAATGACGCATGAATAGAAAAGCAAAACAATGTCAGTATTGTGTTGCAGCAGCAGTAGGATTAACTATGTAGAAAGATTATACTTTTCTTTCTCACTGCAGTATCAGCAGCGCCTGACGACGACGACGATGATGATGATGATGATGATGATGATGATGATGATGATGATGATGTCCAGCAGGTGGTCAGATGTTTGTCCAGCAAGTCAGTCCAGAGCAACATGCTTTAAAGGGGAGCTATGCAGTTTTTTAGCTTAAAGGTATAGTGGAGGATTTTCTTTTTCCAGGTGGATCATCAAGACTATTGGTCCTCCTGGTTGTCAATCATTCTGGGATATGTTTACGTGCCGTGACAGGTCAGCGAGCAGACGGCCACGGCCTCCGACCATAGACGGTATATAAAAGCCTCCGACCATAGACGGTATATAAAGGCCTCCGACCATAGACGGTATATAAAAGCCTCCGACCATAGACGGTATATAAAAGCCTCCGACCATAGACGGTATATAAAGGCCTCCGACCATAGACAGTATATAAAAGCCTCCGACCATAGACGGTATATAAAAGCCTCCGACCATAGACGGTATATAAAGCCTCCGACCATAGACGGTATATAAAGGCCTCCGACCATAGACGGTATATAAAAGCCTCCGACCATAGACGGTATATAAAAGCCTCCGACCATAGACGGTATATAAAGGCCTCCGACCATAGACGGTATATAAAGCCTCCGACCATAGACGGTATATAAAGCCTCCGACCATAGACGGTATATAAAAGCCTCCGACCATAGACGGTATATAAAGCCTCCAACCATAGACGGTATATAAAAGCCTCCGACCATAGACGGTATATAAAAGCCTCCGACCATAGACGGTATATAAAAGCCTCCGACCATAGACGGTATATAAAAGCCTCCGACCATAGACGGTATATAAAAGCCTCCGACCATAGACGGTATATAAAAGCCTCCGACCATAGACGGTATATAAAAGCCTCCGACCATAGACGGTATATAAAAGCCTCCGACCATAGACGGTATATAAAAGCCTCCGACCATAGACGGTATATAAAAGCCTCCGACCATAGACGGTATATAAAAGCCTCCGACCATAGACGGTATATAAAGGCCTCCGACCATAGACGGTATATAAAAGCCTCCGACCATAGACGGTATATAAAGCCTCCGACCATAGACGTTATATAAAAGCCTCCGACCATAGACGGTATATAAAGCCTCCAACCATAGACGGTATATAAAAGCCTCCGACCATAGACGGTATATAAAGGCCTCCGACCATAGACGGTATATAAAAGCCTCCGACCATAGACGGTATATAAAAGCCTCCGACCATAGACGGTATATAAAAGCCTCCGACCATAGACGGTATATAAAGGCCTCCGACCATAGACGGTATATAAAAGCCTCCGACCATAGACGGTATATAAAGCCTCCGACCATAGACGGTATATAAAAGCCTCCGACCATAGACGGTATATAAAAGCCTCCGATCATAGACGGTATATAAAAGCCTCCGACCGCTGCCCCCCCGCTCTCGGCGATAGCTTGTTTGTTGGCCTGTAGAACTAGGCTCGTGCACGCTCTCTCGTGCACACGTTTAATAGGCGTTCCCTCTTGGGAGCATTTTTTCAAAAAGTGGAGAGGGCGGTTCTTTTCTAAAATTCGGGAAAATCCTCCATTATACCTTTAATCTACCTTAACTGAGCAGCTTCTAGTCATTGAAATGGTTATATGTTTTCTGGTTGAATGGTGGTCGTCTCCCCCCTAGCGCCTGGGAGATGAAAAACCACCCTCGCAACTTTTGGCCGGTGAGCCGGCGGCCTCATCGTCACGGCACTGCACACATACGGCCGTACAGGAACCGGCTAACGAGGTAGAGATGGAGTTTTTCACACTATCGTCACGGCTGAGCCGGCAAAGAAGAAGCAGAAAGCTAGGAAAGCATTGTGGGAGGAAGAGAGGAAGAGGAAACGGCAGACTGACCGAGAGAGGAGTCAGACACGAGGAAACATAGGAGCTGTAGGGGGGGGGGGGGGGGGGCTCTATAGAGAAACCTGCCAGCAACAAGACAGGAAACATCCGGTTAATTTTCTAAATAAAATACACTGTGTTCACGGCGGATCATATTTCGCTTCACTACACCTTGAAAACATCGTAATGGGCGGAGACAGGCCTGACGTCAACTGTTGTAGGTTTTGTGGTTCTGCTTATAGAAACTACATCCTGTTATATCTTTCAATCATACGTGAGTTCGCGAGATCTCGTAGGTCCTCGTGACTTCAACTGTCAGTCATGGCCGCAGTCGTTCTGCACTTGGTGGAAATGAAGTGCCAGCCCCCAGCCAACGACTAAAGCAACCCACACCAAGCCAGCACAAACCTCAGCGCTGGGTGCAAACTTTGCGTACGGCAATTACAACATATTTGCTGATCCGTCGGGGAGGTCCTGGAACAGACCATATCAGACCCCCGGTGCTGCGGCGCCTGCGTCTGGCCGAAATACAGCCACAACAGCGGCCAACCGAAGGTCTCCGGTCCGCCCTGGAGACGATCTCACTTAACCAGCTTGTGCAACCATTCTGACTCTGAGCTCCTTCCTCATATTGTATCTTTATTGTTAATTTTACAAGTTTCACAGCGATAAGACAATCATAAATGTCATGACTGCTTATCATTGACCTTCACTTAAGATCTGCATGAGATACAACAACTTTTACATTTCAACATTTCAATGTTGAGATAAGAAAAGCCAGAAAAGGTCCTTCATACTCAGCATGTCTGGACCTTGTACCTGGACCCTTTTTGGGTAGTTTAGGGCTGAGGTATGTATGTATGTATGTATGTATGTATGTATGTGTGTATGTATGTATGTATGTATGTATGTACCTGTTTAACACTCAAGGGCAGGGTGATCAACCTGCACAGCATCACAGTCTGGGACGTGGGAAAGGTGTTGAAGGAGGGGGTTTCAGATGCTGTTTGTCAAAATCAACAAAAACGTAAACCAAATCGGGAAATAACAACAAAAAATCGACTAAAACAACGGAAAATTGTCAAAAAACGTGAAAATAATCGACATTACTGTTGAAAAAGCTGTTGGAAAAAAAAAGTTTAGTTTAAAAATTTTGACTTATAAAAACTAAAAGTTGCACGGTCGACGGGAATACAACACGAGGGTTAATATATTTGTTACCCCTGAAATCGCGTGTGGCCCCAGCCGGGCCTAGGGTCTAGAACCGCTGTGCTTTAAGACAGCTTATAAACTGAATTGGAAATTTGGGGCTTAATGTTTGGACAGCTATGTATCACCCAGCCTGGTCTCACAGAATTCCGTGAAATGATCACGAACTGGTAAGAGCGCATTCCGTGGTGGCACGGAATGTTTGAAAATTCCGGAATGTGTGAAAATTCCGGAATGTGTGAAAATTCCGGAATGTGTGAAAATTCCGGAATGTGTGAAAGTTCCGGAATGTGTGAAAGTTCCGGAATGTGTGAAAGTTCCGTGTGGCCACCACGGAAAACAATGCCAATTTAAAGTCAATGAGAAGAGGACGTAGCATTAGGAGCGACTACGGTAGCGAGTAGTATGAAAGCCCACAAATCCGCGAGGGGAGGTCAGTCGGGGGGGTGAATGGGTCGAACAACACAGGACTTTCACCCAGGAGACCGGGGATCAGGTCCCGCGTGTGGCGTTTCCTAAACCCTAACCCTATCCTAATCCTAAACCCAACCGTCCCGTTGTTGTCCCGCGTGTCATGGAAACGTAAACTCACCCACGACCTTTTCCTTAACCTAAGGGGCCGTGTTCATTTCACAGAATTCTTCCGTGGGCCCATCGCGGAATTGTTAGCAATTCCGTGAAACTGACACAGATTTTGAGTTAAGTGGCTGTGTTAATTTCACGGAATTCTGTGAGATCAGGTTGGTATCAGTTGAGCTACGGCTCGACCGCAGGGAGTCGGCACCTCAGTGAGACGCCGGTACCCTGCGCCTCAGCTACGGCTCGGCAAGGTACTTTCTGGCTCAAGTAGTGGTGGTAATGGTGGGAAGCAGTCGACCGGGGATCTTAAACTCAAATTATTTTGGGGCTACAAGGCAGTTTGCTCTCTTCCTGGGGGCTGAAATTACAGAGTTACATTTTTTTCAACAATAAACTTGAGAGACACTCACCTTTCTCTCTCCGCTCTGTATGTTGAGACTGTAATCCTAGAAAACAGCAGCTCTCTCCATTCATTTTCTCACATAGCTTATTTGAAAGCTAAAACAGTAGGCATAGTTCCCCCCTTTGTCTCTGGTGGCTGTGATAATGAAAACGTACTGGATGTCATGTGATATATTGGACCCAAGGCCTTTAAGATAAAGACCCTAGTGAGAATGAATGTTGACCCCAGGACTGGCTCAGGATTGGGGGCTTCATCAAAGAGACTGCTGGTCCTCACAGAAAGAGAAAAACTCACAAAATATCTGTGTCAAACATTTTATTTATACAAACAAGTTAAATTTACATGACAGCTTATCAACAATTGTATTTAGCAGTGCAGAATAGGGTTGGGATACCGGTGCTAAAACGATACTTTTAAAACGGTGCCGGTGCCTAAACGGTGCCTGAACCGAAAAATAGGGTAATAGGGAATAGAGTATTTTACAGTAACTTTGAATGCACCACGAGACTTACTAGTTTCAAGTGAATGCACCGTCGTTGTTGCAGACTGTTAACGTCCTGCTGTTGGAATCCTCTACAGGGAAATACAGTCACACGTTACACCGTTCAGCTGTCAGCATTTTAACCGTGTTTAATCCAGCTGCTAGCTAACGGTAGGCTAACGTTAGCTGCTGTCAAGTGAATTGTTAACTAGCGTCACGTGCAGCGATGTTTCAGAGCATCAGAGAGCAGCGCAAAAGGCATTTAATTGGCACCGAAATGAGGCACCGAAATCTGCGTTGCGATTCGGTGCCATAGATACCGGTCGTTAAGGCACCGGTGCCGTATTAGCACCGGGTTTCGGTACCCAACCCTAGTGCAGAATGACCCTGGAACACTGAAACTAGAGGTTCACAAACAGTTAGGATTGATTCGCTTTCCAATAACCTTTTTAAAGTCAACCAAGCCAACTTCAGTGTGTCTTACACAAGTCCTTCTGACAATGGAGCAGTTGTAGAGTTTCCTGGGGGCTCAGGTATGGACTTGATGGATGTTGGGGCCTTTGCATTTGTTAAGTTCATTTTGCGCCTTTTCATGTACTTGTCTTTGGGGAACACTTTGGGCAAAAGATTAGGAGCTGTCTGGGTCTTGTTAATGGATCTGATTATGATCTGATTATCCTTCACTGAGGGGGTGTTGGCGGGAGCTGGAGTCTGGCTTGGCTTCATGTGTTTTGTTGATGATTTCGGTCGAGGCTTTTTGGACTTCTTTTTTGGCAGAGGGGATAGTCTTGAGATTCCCACCACCTTCAGTTTAATTGGGGCTTCAGATATTCCTGCCATGTTCCGTGCCTGGCAGCGATATTCACCAGCGTCCTTGTATGATAACCCGTTCAGGCTGATTATCGACCAGCGAACTCCAACTCGAGGAGATTCCTGCATAACTGGAACATACAAAGTTGCAAAATCTCAGCATTGTATACCAGTTTGGCTTAGAGCAGGGGGTCTTCAACGTGTTTTAAGTCAAGGCCCCAGACCCCCTGTTGAAGATCTCTAGCTTAGAGTTTTACACAGCCAGTTTTAAAGACATGGGGAAAGCATCACAGAAGTAAAACTACCGGGGAAACACTAGTAGTAAGAGAAAATCCCTATATGCTATAAAACATGGATCTTAAAGGTGCACTATGAGTTCCTGCATGGTTTCAGCGTGATTCCATTGCATGCAGGAACTCATAGTGCACCTTTAACAGAGACAAGATAGCACAAACTTACAACTTTCCAAATTCCTGGGTAGCTGGTAAGAGTTCTCAAGGATGTCTTGTTGGCAACAATCTGCACGGAGAACCAAATTACAACATGACTTGAGCGATGCTCGGATCTTAGTAATATGACTGTATCACCTGAGCCAAGCCGTTTGCGCACCCAACTCGTCACATACAGCGGTTGGTCAGCGGCCCTCAGCGTCAGATACCGACACTGAGGCACCCTTTGCTGTCTGTATGGGATGCATCAGGCAGAGCAACTTAGATGACGTAGTATGAAGTGCGACAATGGTAAGGAGTAGTATTTCAGTGGCAGTGACGGACTGGCCGTCTGGAATTTGGGCAAATGCCAGAAGGGCCGCACCTCTATGGACCCTTATGGGCCACTACTGATAATTTGTCTTTGGTTAATTTTGAAGTTATTTTATGCATGCAGCCACAAATATTCAAGATTGTACTGCAGTGGTGGAAAGATCCGCTCCAAGCTAGGTATTGACAAAAATAGGGCCGTGTGTTGCACATGCCAAGACCGTTTTCTGATCCCAGTCCGTCACTGGTTGGGGAGATGGGTGGGTCAAACAATACAGGACTTTCTGTCCTGTATTGGGATGAAAGGGACACCCAGAGGGGCAAACATTACCACTATCGGTTCAGGCACCGTTTGGGCACCGGCACCGTTTTAAAAGTATCGTTTTCGCAACGGTATCGGAAAAAACCCAAAGGATACCCAACCCTGGCGCCAAGGGATCCTGACCATGCGCCAGTATTTGACGAGTTGGGAATGAGAATGTGCTGCAAGCCTGAACGGGTGTTACCAGTGTAGGCTGACGTTTTGATCCAGGTCAGGGTTGGCGTTGGGTAGCCGGTGGCGTCGCAGCGGAGGATTACGTTGCTGCCCAGTGGAGAGATGACTCTGGTGGCTGCAGGCTGGACTGAAGGCCTCATACAGCGGGACAGCTCAACCTGGGTCATCTGCAACCCGGACTGACCCAGAGACCTGCGGCACACCAGCAGCTGGTCCATGAGAACCACAGGACTCCCCAGGGACGTGGACAGGGACATCACCATGGAGATCTGGCAGTCACACAGCCAGGGGTTGTCATGAAGACCTGGATATTCAGGACAGTTTGACTCCTTTACATAATTGTCATGTTTAATATGTGTCATAAATCGGATGGAAAAACATTGTTGTAATGGCAGGTTTGTTCTGTACCCAAAACTCTTCTTTGTTCTGGTCCTTCCTGCTGTCCTGGGAGAGGAAACCAAAGGTCCAGCAGCTCGGCAGGTAATATAGTGAGCCTGAGGAGAGGAGACAAGGAGAGGAGACAAGGAGAGGAGACAAGGAGAGGAGACAGGGAGAGGAGACAGGGAGAGGGGACAGGGAAATGAGACAGGGAGAGGAGACAAGGAGAGGAGACAGGGAGAGGAGACAGGGAGAGGGGACAGGGAAATGAGACAGGGAGAGGAGACAAGGAGAGGAGACAGGGAGATGAGACAGAGAGAGGAGACAGGGAGATGAGACAGGGAGAGGAGACAGAGAGAGGAGACAAGGAGAGGAGAGGACAGGAGACAAGGAGAGGAGACAGGGAGAGGAGACAAGGAGAGGAGACAGGGAGAAGAGACAGGTAGAGGAGAGGACAGGAGACAAGGAGAGGAGACAGGGAGATGAGACAGAGAGAGGAGACAGGGAGAGGAGACGGAGAGGAGACAAGGAGAGGAGACAGGGAGATGGGACAAGGAGAGGAGACAGGGAGAGGAGACAAGGAGAGGAGACAGGGAGAGGAGACAGGGAGAGGAGACAACGAGAAGAGACAGGGAGAGGAGACAGGGAGATGAGACAGGGAGAGGAGAGGACAGGAGACAGGGAGAGGAGACAACGAGAGGAGACAGGGAGTGGAGACAGGTAGAGGAGACAAGGAGAGGAGAGGACAGGAGACAAGGAGAGGAGACAGAGAGAGGAGACAGGGAGAGGAGACAAGGAGAGGAGACAGGGAGAGGAGACAAGGAGAGGAGACAGAGAGAGAAGACAAGGAGAGGAGACAGGGAGAGAAGACAAGGCTGTTACTTGAATGGCATCTAACTTTAGCAATCAAACAATCATAGATTGATGTTTTTGAAATGACTTCTGGCTACAAGTTAGCAATCAAACACAACCAAGGCTGTCACTTGAATGGCGTTTTGAGCTAACGTTAGCAATATGCCGTAAACCGTTTAAATCTGAGCGTGCGCAACTCACATCTGCACTCGACTCACATCAGGTAGTGACACAACTTCTGTCGTTTCCAGTGCAAACTCTGCAGGTTGTGGACGTGCACCTCTGAATGTCTGTCATGTGGTAACTATGCATGATTGGTCCGTGTACAGTAAAGGCCCTGGTGATTTTCCTTTGGCTGGTAAAACCTATTTGGGGGGGGGGGGGGGGGGGGCAGGAAGAACCCTCAATACCACCACCATGACCTCTCATATCTGCTGGTGGAAAGCTTCCAGTAAAACACAAGGCCACACAGTCCCAGCTGTAATTCTCACCTGGATGCTGACGTAAACAATAAAAGTCAGACGACAGTAATTACAGTGACTTCCGTATTAACGCATTATTCCCAGAATGCATTGTAAAAAGCAGTGTGGCCGTTTCCTCACTATGTGCACTGACTAGAAGTGACATCACTACGCTTCAGATTTAGGAGGGGCAGTTAATGATTGATTATCACCTTATCTAACCTGTTATTTACTTCATTAACTACATTTAGCCTCTGGGAAATGTCAAGTATGGATGCAGCTACACACAACTCGTACAGTTCTCGTGTTGTTGTTGTAATGGTACACACTACAGTTAGACTGGGTAAACCAGGCCGATCTGGTGTCTGGTGATAGCCGGACTACACTACAGTTAGACTGGGTAAACCAGGCCGATCTGGTGTCTGGTGATAGCCGGACTACACTACAGTTAGACTGGGTAAACCAGGCCGATCTGGCGTCTGGTGATAGCCGGACTACACTACAGTTAGACTGGGTAAACCAGGCCGATCTGGTGTCTGGTGATAGCCGGACTACACTACAGTTAGACTGGGTAAACCAGGCCGATCTGGTGTCTGGTGATAGCCGGACTACACTACAGTTAGACTGGGTAAACCAGGCCGATCTGGCGTCTGGTGATAGCCGGACTACACTACAGTTAGACTGGGTAAACCTGGCCGATCTGGCGTCTGGTGATAGCCGGACTACACTACAGTTAGACTGGGTAAACCAGGCCGATCTGGCGTCTGGTGATAGCCGGACTACACTACAGTTAGACTGGGTAAACCAGGCCGATCTGGCGTCTGGTGATAGCCGGACTACACTACAGTTAGACTGGGTAAACCAGGCCGATCTGGCGTCTGGTGATAGCCGGACTACACTACAGTTAGACTGGGTAAACCAGACCGATCTGGCGTCTGGTGATAGCCGGACTACACTACAGTTAGACTGGGTAAACCAGGCCGATCTGGCGTCTGGTGATAGCCGGACTACACTACAGTTAGACTGGGTAAACCAGGCCGATCTGGCGTCTGGTGATAGCCGGACTACACTACAGTTAGACTGGGTAAACCTGGCCGATCTGGCGTCTGGTGATAGCCGGACTACACTACAGTTAGACTGGGTAAACCAGGCCGATCTGGCGTCTGGTGATAGCCGGACTACACTACAGTTAGACTGGGTAAACCAGGCCGATCTGGCGTCTGGTGATAGCCGGACTACACTACAGTTAGACTGGGTAAACCAGGCCGATCTGGCGTCTGGTGATAGCCGGACTACACTACAGTTAGACTGGGTAAACCAGGCCGATCTGGCGTCTGGTGATAGCCGGACTACACTACAGTTAGACTGGGTAAACCTGGCCGATCTGGTGTCTGGTGATAGCCGGACTACACTACAGTTAGACTGGGTAAACCAGGCCGATCTGGCGTCTGTTGATAGCCGGACTACACTACAGTTAGACTGGGTAAACCAGGCCGATCTGGCTTTTGGGACAATACTAACTATCCAAAGTGGGGCTACGGCAGGAAGTGGTCTGTGCACATTAGCAGTGGACTGACTGTATGCAGGATGAGACATTAGCCCATATATGGAATAGTGAGTGAATAAGGGAACGGTTTAAACAAGGCTACTGACAGCTCTGTAGCTTTCTAGGCGACATGGCTCTGTGGTATCTGAACACACCTGTTGCTGGACAGGTCGAGGTAGGTGATGTTGGGCAGAAAGAGAGCAGCGTGGGCAGGAAGGCTGGACAGGCGGTTGTTATGGAGACCCAGAGTCTGGAGGCGGGGCATGTCCCTGAGTCCCTCCCAGGGGAAGGCTGTCAGGAGGTTTCCATCAAGACGCAACTCTCGCAGGGCCTTCAGGTTGACAAAGCTGCTGGGGTGGATGGAGGTGACGGAGTTGTAAGTTAGCCACAAAAAACGCAGCTCGGACAGGTTGTAGAAGGCTGCCCGGGGCACCCTGGAGATCAAGGTCTTCTCTAGACGCAGTTTGACTGTGTCAGCTGGGACATTAATGGGAACAGCTGAGATGGCCGGGTCACTGCACTGCACCAACCTGCCATGTTACAAACAAAGTTGTTAGGACTGAAGTTTGGACAGACAAACATCATCTTTTATGTATTGTTTTAACTTGAAACTACTTAATAGGCCCTATTTTAACGATCTGAGGTCACGGCGTGAAGCGCCTGGCGCAGGTGTGTTTAGGGCGTGTCCAAATCCACTTTTGCTAGTTTGACGGCGGTAAAAAGTGTCCGTGTGCCGGGCGCCTGGTTCTAAAGGGTTGTACTGAGTGTCTTCATTAATCAGAGGTGTGTTTTGGGCGTAACATGCAATCAACCAATCAGAGATCATCTCCCATTCCCTTTTCCCTTAAGCCAGGCGCGTTTGGACCTTGGAGCATTGCTCTCCCCTGTAAGACCAGCACGCCCAGAATGCACCTGAACTCACCTCCCTGTAAGACCAGCACGCCCAGAATGCACTTGAACACACCTCCCTGTAAGACCAGCACGCCCAGAATGCACTTGAACTCACCTCCCTGTAAGACCAGCACGCCCAGAATGCACTTGAACACACCTCCCTGTAAGACCAGCACGCCCAGAATGCACCTGAACACACCTCCCTGTAAGACCAGCACGCCCAGAATGCACCTGAACTCACCTCCCATGAATGACCCATACAATGCATCATCAAATGCTGTATAAATGAACCATTCCTCTGTTCCACGACCTGCAAGATCCAACTTTAACCCCTGCTTATAACCACATTTGTCAAATGATGGCATCACCATCTATAACATTTGTTATAGAGCTTCAATAATACGATAAATAATTATTAAAATACAATCCACTGTGATGAGTTGTGTTCCGGCAGAGACGAATCACTTGCACACACAAATACAGAAAGATGGGAATGAAACTCAACCTGATCTCTGCTATTCCACTGTACCCGTACGTGCAGGCGCATAAAGCTGGACAGGATTGGACCGCCAACAGAGGGGACTGCAGGATGTGAACGAGGACCAGCAGATACATCCTTCATCAGACAAACCGCATACTCAGACAGGCACTTTGTTTCTCCATGTTCCCAGTCCTCTCCAGTCTGAGGTTGTGTCCACAGTGCAGCGTGAGCGTGAATCCCAGATTAGCTGGGATTACACTGCTTACAAGTGACATGTAATCCCATGCCTCCCAGTCTGAATAACAAATCACAACATCAGGCCAAGACCAAGCCCTTTTTTTGGGCCTTGAGGACAAAAAATGTATTCCACCACCCCACCCTGCGGAGTATTTTCTTTTTAACATTATGGGTCCTATCTCGTACCCGGCGCAGCGCAAAGCTCGACGCAAGTGGTCAGTTTCCCGTCCAGCGTCCGCGTCGTTTAAATAGTAAACCAGCACCTGCTGGTTTTACAGGGAGGTGTGTTCAGGTGCATTCTGGGCATGCTGGTCTTACAGGGAGGTGTGTTCAGGTGCATTCTGGGCGTGCTGGTCTAACAGGGAGGTGTGTTCAGGTGCATTCTGGGCGTGCTGGTCTTACAGGGAGGTGTGTTCAGGTGCATTCTGGGTGTGCTGGTCTTACAGGGAGGTGTGTTCAGGTGCATTCTGGGCGTGCTGGTCTTACAGGGAGGTGTGTTCAGGTGCATTCTGGGCGTGCCGGTCTAACAGGGAGGTGTGTTCAGGTGCATCCCATCCACCCCCCCCCCCCCCCCCCCCCCCCCCGACCAACCTCCCTACGCGGACTTTCGGCCTTTCCTACTACTCGCTACCGTAGTCGTGCTGTGATCACGAGAGATGCTTCCCATTGAAATACATTAGAGTAAATAACGTGTTGACCACCACGAAATAAACAAGATAAACGTGTCCGTGTACACGAATCAACAGATTAAACTACGTGACCATTTCACGTTCAAGTGCTGACATAATGAGTAAACTGCACCAAAAGCAAAAGTACTCATTATGCATTATTACAGTATTTTATTTATCAATCATTTGTTGTTACTTTTGAAATTATCTGTAAAGATGTTTTTTACTGTTGAGTAGTTTATTATCCAACATTGTCTAGCATTGTATTTTATAAGGCCATCATCTGTTTCTACGGGAGCCGAGAACGGCCATGGATTCTTTTGTTTTTTGATGGAATTTTTTATGCACTGTTATCTCGTGATAACGACTTATTAATTTGTTATCTCGATATAACAAAGTTTGTTTTCTCCCACTAATCCCACTAAGACACCCTTCCATTTAACCCGAGGAAGGGGCTCCATAAGCAGATAGAAATCTGCCGTTTCTCCCTCCTCGTCTCCGGGTTAAATGGAAGGCTGATTTAGTGGGATTAGTGGGAGAAAACAAACTTTTTTATATCGAGATAACAAATTAATAAATCGTTATCACGAGATAACAGTGCATTAAAAAAAATCTATAAAAAATAAAATAAAAATAATAAAAAACAATAAAAAAAATCCATGGCCGTTCTCTGCTTCCGTAGTTTTCAGTGGTAAGGTGTAGAAACTGAAGTGTACTGTATTTGCAACGCAGTATACTGTGTATAAATATTTTTTACTCACTGGTGTAATGCCTGATTTCGCCTGTAGGTGGCGCCTGCTGACATGAATAAAACTGCTGCGCTGCGATTGGATGATGAGCTCTCGCGACAGTACGCGCCTGTCAGGGCGAACGTTGGACCGTGTGTGCTCGCCGCTCGCATGTTTTGATTCCTGAAAGTTACCGTCAGTGGACTAGCTGTAAGAATGTCCACTTTAACGCAACCTGCCAACGACCGGTGTGTCTTCCGTCGACGTGACTTTGAAGAGCTGCCGTCAGAACAGCAGAGAAGATGGCGAACACCTCCACATGTCCAGACAGCACCACCACACCAGCGACACCAGGTAAAGCGAAAGCACATTAACGTTAACAAGCTAACCAGCTAAGCTAGCTGTTACCGTGACGCCCCGACCACCATGGACCACCATGGACCACCATGGACCAGGAGCACCGAGGTCCCGTGGTTAACTAACGTCAACTACTACGACCTCAGTTGTAACAGTTGACGTTAACGTCAACGGCAGATATCATATAACTAACGGATAATAACACCTGCGCCTGCGCCAAACTCCCATTCAAAAAAAACCTGACTTAAAAGTTTATTTTCCAAGGCAACCGACAGATACCTGATAAAAACATGACTTGTCCATATTAATAATGAACAGGATCAAGTATTCAATTCGGCTTGGTGTAATACATATAATATAATACAGAAGGGTATACACACACAAGTAAGGCATGGCTTAGGTGTGTCTTTATGCGTTCACGTTACGTGTCGGCGGGGCGGTACAGTCATTTTAAATGGAACGAATTTTCCATGTAGTTTGGTGGCATCATGTGACAGGGCCAAGCATAGATATAGAACAATATCTATCTGTTCTATATATATGGGGCCAAGCATAGATATAGAACAGTATCTATCTGTTCTATATCTATGGGGCCAAGCATAGATATAGAACAATATCTATCTGTTGTATATCTATGGGGCCAAGCATAGATATAGAACAGTATCTATCTGTTCTATATCGATGGGGCCAAGCATAGATATAGAACAGTATCTATCTGTTCTATATCTATGGGGCCAAGCATAGATATAGAACAATATCTATCTGTTAGCTAGTTTTCCTGTCTGTGGCGACTTCATTATGGGATGTGAGCAGGTCAGGAAGACAGCAGGAGGATGCAGCCTATTAGAATAGGAGGAAATGCACTTTATCGTCCCCGGGGGGACGTTTGTGTTTGGCGTAGTGCTACATGTACAGAGTAGAGCCCGGCCCAGGAAGGGTTTTCAGGCCGATATCCATACAGATAGTTGGTGATATAAAAATCAGATATTCCGATATATATTGTAAAACATAACCAGATTTCCCTAACATTAGTTATTTGTAGTTATTTATGAGTCCTCACTAAAATAATATGATAATGCAGTTTAAAAATAAACTTGTTTTATTGTCACAACAGAACATCAAAATATATTAAAGTTATATATTAAAGTTCTGATCAATAAAATGTATAAAAATACAAATTTAAGATCTGAAACTGAAAGAGTTAAACACAAGCTGTGTGTGTGTGTGTGTCTGTGTCTCTGTGTGTGTGTGTGTGTGTGTGTGTGTGTGTCTGTGTCTCTGTGTGTGTGTGTGTGTGTGTGTGTCTGTGTCTCTGTCTGTGTCTCTGTGTGTGTGTGTGTCTCTCTGTGTGTGTGTGTGTGTGTGTGTGTCTCTGTGTCTCTGTGTGTGTGTGTGTGTGTCTGTGTCTCTGTGTGTGTGTGTGTGTGTGTGTGTGTGTGTGTCTGTGTCTCTGTCTGTGTCTGTGTGTGTGTGTGTCTCTGTGTGTGTGTGTGTGTGTGTGTGTGTGTCTGTGTCTCTGTCTGTGTCTCTGTGTGTGTGTGTGTGTCTCTCTGTGTGTGTGTGTGTGTGTGTCTGTGTCTCTGTGTGTCTGTGTCTCTGTGTGTGTGTGTGTGTGTCTCTGTGTGTCTCTCTGTGTGTGTGTGTCTGTGTCTCTGTGTGTGTGTGTCTGTCTGTCTGTCTGTGTGTGTGTGTGTGTGTGTGTGTTGCAGAGCGCCCTCTGGTGGACAGACTACACAACGCCAACACACAACATGGTTGAAGGGGGTTTCCTCCCTTTATTTATTCAGTTATCAGAATAATTTGTCATTATAAATGATTCTGATGAATGAATAATGTGTTAGGATGTAAGAGAAGGACACGACAGACAAAACATCTTAAAAAGTGACTGTGAGAATTAAAGTGCTGGTGTATTTATTGCACTTTGCTCTGTTGTTGTGCTAAGATTTATTAATAATAATAATAATAATAATAATAATATGATGCATCCATACTTGACATTTCCCAGAGGCTAAATGTAGTAAATGAAGTAAATAACAGGTTAGATAAGGTGATAATCAATCATTAACTGCCCCTCCTAAATCTGAAGCGTAGTGATGTCACTTCTAGTCAGTGCACATAGTGAGGAAACGGCCACACTGCTTTTTACAATGCATTCTGGGAATAATGCGTTAATACGGAAGTCACTGTAATTACTGTCGTCTGACTTTTATTGTTTACGTCAGCATCCAGGTGAGAATTACAGCTGGGACTGTGTGGCCTTGTGTTTTACTGGAAGCTTTCCACCAGCAGATATGAGAGGTCATGGTGGTGGTACTGAGGGTTCTTCCTGCCCCCTCCAGGATCTGGTCTAAGCTAGGCTAGATGGAGCCGGTTACCTCCAGGATCTGTGCTAAGCTAGGCTAGATGGAGCCGGTTACCTCCAGGATCTGGTCTAAGCTAGGCTAGATGGAGCCGGTTACCTCCAGGATCTGGTCTAAGCTAGGCTAGATGGAGCCGGTTACCTCCAGGATCTGGTCTAAGCTAGGCTAGATGGAGCCGGTTACCTCCAGGATCTGTGCTAAGCTAGGCTAGATGGAGCCGGTTACCTCCAGGATCTGGTCTAAGCTAGACTAGATGGAGCCGGTCACCTCCAGGATCTGTGCAAAGCTAGACTAGATGGAGCCGTTTACCTCCAGGATCTGTGCTAAGCTAGACTAGATGGAGCCGGTTACCTCCAGGATCTGGTCTAAGCTAGACTAGATGGAGCCGGTTACCTCCAGGATCTGTGCTAAGCTAGACTAGATGGAGCCGGTTACCTCCAGGATCTGTACTAAGCTAGGCTAGATGGAGCCGGTTACCTCCAGGATCTGGTCTAAGCTAGGCTAGATGGAGCCGGTTACCTCCAGGATCTGGTCTAAGCTAGGCTAGATGGAGCCGGTTACCTCCAGGATCTGGTCTAAGCTAGACTAGATGGAGCCGGTTACCTCCAGGATCTGGTCTAAGCTAGGCTAGATGGAGCCGGTTACCTCCAGGATCTGGTCTAAGCTAGACTAGATGGAGCCGGTATGGGGAATAAGACAAAGTCCCAATAAGTCGGCGTGTTCCTTTAAGAGGAACATGAACCGTTTAGGAGCTGCTCTGTTCATAACTGATGGGGACAGTACGACCAGATGCATTTGTGGGACACGTTCATGTGCGTTTTTAACCCCGTGCTGAACTTTGTCTCCGCAGGTAGACGGCAGCCAGACCCGACCCGGACCTCCCTACGATCCCGGCGCCAGGTGGCCCCACGTGGACGACCCCACCACCAGAGAGCCGCGGCTGGACGACTGCGAGCGCATGGGGACTCTGTTTGGGATGCTCAACAAGTGTCTGCGGGGGATGGGCTTCAGCCAGATGTACTTTGGGGACAAGATCGTGGAACCCGTAGTGATCGTGTTCTTCTGGCTGCTGCTGTGGTTCCTGGGCATCCAGGCGCTGGGACTGGTGGGAACGCTGTGCATCATCATCATCTACATCCAGAAGTAACGACGGCGGACGAACCGAGCGGAAGCCCGCTGTTTGTCTTTGTTTAACGCTTACGTACGCGGGACTCATTTCCCCCGCGTCTCATTTGGATTGGAATCTGCAGTGACTCTGTGCTTTTAGACAACGTGACATCCTGACTTCACGTGAACATACACGCCACTTTCTTAAGCCAAGTGGCGTGTTATCTGTACGCATTATGAGCTATCTGCGTGTATGTCTACGCCGTATACAGCACGTAGCGTTATGAGCTATCTGCGTGTATGTCTACGCCGTATACAGCACGTAGCGTTATGAGCTATCTGCGTGTATGTCTACGCCGTATACAGCACGTAGCATTATGAGCTATCTGCGTGTATGTCTGCGCCGTATACAGCACGTAGCGTTATGAGCTATCTGCGTGTATGTCTACGCCATATACAGCATGTAGCATTATGAGCTATCTGCGTGTATGTCTACGCCGTATACAGCACGTAGCGTTATGAGCTATCTGCGTGTATGTCTACGCCGTATACAGCACGTAGCGTTATGAGCTATCTGCGTGTATGTCTACGCCGTATACAGCATGTAGCATTATGAGCTATCTGCGTGTATGTCTACGCCGTATACAGCACGTAGCGTTATGAGCTATCTGCGTGTATGTCTACGCCGTATACAGCACGTAGCGTTATGAGCTATCTGCGTGTATGTCTACGCCGTATACAGCATGTAGCATTATGAGCTATCTGCGTGTATGTCTACGCCGTATACAGCACGTAGCGTTATGAGCTATCTGCGTGTATGTCTACGCCGTATACAGCACGTAGCGTTATGAGCTATCTGCGTGTATGTCTACGCCGTATACAGCATGTAGCGTTATGAGCTATCTGCGTGTATGTCTACGCCGTATACAGCACGTCTGTATGTATGTCCAGTCTTCAGGACTGTCTGGTCTGTATGTATGTCCAGTCTTCAGGACTGTCTGGTCTGTAGCGTCTCCCTCAGTAACAGGACTGGTGTCGTCCTGCTACTAATGCTATTGATCAGCTGATTTAAAACAAAAACAAAAAGACATTGTGGGAAATAGTTTGTTTCTGTTTGAATCAAGGCCTCTTTACAGTCGCTGTTCCTGACCTGTCGCGCGACAACGTGACGTCAAAATGACGGCGACCACTCTTATTTTTTTTCAGCGGCGCACGACCGAGTAAACAGGAAGCATGGACGAGCTCGAGGATAACATGATGCCAGGACTCTCAGAGTGACTGCAGGTCTCTCTGGTAAACTTACTGGTTAAGATGAGTTCTGTTATGGTGAATGAAAGGCTCGATCCCACCAAGTAGCTCATCCAATCAGATCCAAGCATTCACGTCAACGCTGCTGCCAGTTCTGACCTTGTTTACCTTTTTCTTCTTCTTCTAGTCCAGGGGGGGGTCAAACTCAGTTTCCCAGAAGGCCACACTGGAGAATGAGAATCCCATCAAGGGCCAGACATGTAGAGTTTATTAACATGTTTATTTAAGAGAAAAAGTCTAATATTGTGACTGTATTACTGCATGTCTCATATACTGGAGTCTTCTCACTTACATGTTGGGCCTCATAAATCCCCAAAAAAGTTCCTCAGCTAGCGACAAATACGTTGAAAAAAAGTTGGAATAAGGCCGAAAAAAAGCATCAAAATTGTCTGAAAAGTGCCAAAAACCTCGTATAAAGTGGCCAAACATTGAGTAAAGCATCCAAAACGTTAAAACAAAGTGCCTAAAGCATAGGGAAAAAAAAGGAAAATGCGTCAAAAATGTCGCAAAAAGCACCAAAAAATTTGGAAAAAGCGACAAAAACTAGGCGGGCCTGAATTTATTTATGAACCTAAATTGAAATGCGGGCCGGATCAGCACCTCCGAGGGGCCGGATTTGGCCCTCGGGCCTCGAGTTGGACACGTGTGCTCTAGTCAACGTCGGTAGTCCTCATTAGCGCCTCCTCTGTTCAGGAGAAGACTGCCGCTAGCGGCGCGACCACCACGCGCCGGTATAAACGGTTATCCCCTAACGTCACGCTGTCGCGCGACAGGGCGGGTACGGCGAGTATACTGCACGCTTCAGAGGCAGCGGAGTGATGGAGTCCCGGCACTCGTCTCTGTGGGAGGTCGTTGCTGGACGCGCTGTACGTGTGATGTAATGCAACTCCAGTTATCAATCACGAGTAGCAGTTATGAATGTACGGCCTGAAATCAATATCGCGGTATAATGTAAAGCACGACAGTATTTATCAAGGTGTATTTGTATTTCTTCAATATTTCAATGTAAGGGGTAAAACGCTGCTATGGCAACTGCATGGCAGCCACTACTGTACTCATAACTGTATTACTAGGACTTCACATAGTACCGAGTACTTCGGCTATTCAGATATTTGTCCGCTGGGTTTTCGGTTTGAAAGACACACAGCACGCTTCCAATCAGCTCCGTGTGAGGGTCTGATGGCGTTTATCCATCACGTGGTACCCGCTCGCCTCGACGGTCATTAATAAGATTAATTAACTTAATAGCTTAACAATGTCCTTATAGTCCTTGTGCATCCTCAAAAAACTAATTATATAAGTAGTTTCGAAATGGCAATCTGAATGGTCAACTATGGCGTTTTTCCATCAGGAAGTCGAGCACAGAAACAAAATAAAACATCCGGTTAATTTTCAAAATAAAATACAGCGTGCTCACGGCGGATCATATTTCCTTCACTACACCTTGAAAACAGCTCAGAGTTGTTTCCCCTCGACTCCTCTGGGTGGAAACTAACCGTTGGTGGTTTGGTGGTTCTATTCTGCGTGAATTCGCGAGATCTCGTGGGCCCTCGAGACTTCAGCTGGCCGCAGACGTAACGCAGCTGGTGGAACGCCAGGGTAACTCCTCCCCCTCCCTCCACTGACTCGCTCCATCACTGGTCTCCAGTTTAAACCGACCCGCCGAAACTCACCGTCGTTGCCGCCAACGACGACACCGAGCGACCGACGTTCACAGAGTTCACGCGTGGCGCTGTCGGCGTGCCGATATCAACCACATCAACACGTCAGACTCCACGTTGCATCGCAACCCCGTCTCGCCGCAGCCCGTGAGAAATTGTCACGCTATTTTTAATCTATCGATTCGTGTACGCGGACACGATTTTTGCACGTGTGTGTGTGTATTCGTGCTGGTCAGAACGTAACGGGAAGCATCTATACGGAGGTTGTGTTGCTTACGGGGAAACGCCGCGCCACGTGAGCCGCGGTCTCTGGGGGACGCTCCACAACAACGGGACGGGGAAGGGACAGTAGGGCCGTCCTCGACTAAAGAAACTCTTAGTCGACTAACACTTCTATGATGTTGTCGACTAATGGATTAGTTGATGTAATCGACAGAGCTGAGCTCTTTGAGAGCTGGTTAAGACTAGAAAAGCTCAATATAAATGTAGTTAATTAACCATCTGGAAAACTGAGTTTCTCTGAAATTAATCCTGCAAAAGCACCACTTTAAATCTCGTGTTCACCAGAAATGTTCTCATAAGTTGCTTGGAAATGAGTAATTAAGCATGAATAAGCATAAAAATGACTTATCGACTAAAGAAATCTTAGTCGACTAAGACCAGAACCACCGATTAGTCGACTAATCAACGAAGAGGGGGGGGGGGGGGGGGGGGGGGGGGGGCGGCCCTAAGGGACACGAGCTGCGGTCTCCAGGGCAACATGCTTCCCATTTAAAAAAACGTCCTCACCAACACGAAGAAAAGAGAAAGTCGTGTCCTTGTGCACGAATCAATAGATTTAATAACGTGACCATTGTGTGTATAACGTTAGTGTTTGTATCTATCAGAATGTGCAATTAACACAAAATGCCTTTTTTTAAATCATATCGGAGTCATCGTACTCTAAATCCTTCTAAAGGTTTCCATATCGTGTGGAAAGCCTTCTCAGGCTCGGATGTTATTATTCTGTAGATAATCAATCGCATACATCCATAAAGCTGCAACGTAACAACAAGTGAGAAAAGGCTGTGAATACTTTCTGAATGTTCACCACTAATCTGTAATGTGAAAGACAACCTGTGTATCTGGAGTATCTGGAGCATCTGGAGATCCAGACCCAGATCTGAGAGATTAAGGCTCTGGCATTGAGTAATGAAAACGGCCCAACTCGAGGGGGCGGCACCAAGCACGCAATTGGATAACGCTACGACCAATCATCATCTGTTTAGCTCGCCTCTGGCATCAGATACACCGATGTGATTGGTGCAGCTCGCCTCTGGCCCGCCTACATCAGATACACCGATGTGATTGGTGCAGCTCGTCTACATCAGATACAGCGATGTGATTGGTGCAGCTCGTCTACATCAGATACACCGATGTGATTGGTGCAGCTCGGCTACCAGGGCATAGTTAACGAGCATCATTACTCGATGCCAGAGTGATTTCCAGGTTAGGTCGTCTCAGGTAGTTTTTAAACGTTGGGACATATTTGAACTCTTGTATTATTTGTATTGTTTGAATGTGCAGACGACCAGGTGAACTGACCAGGTGAACTGACCACACACTGTTGTAGAGGAGCTGACCTGTAGTCGCCACACTGAGTTTAAAGTTTACTACTGAGAATAAATGAATGTTTTCCAGGGCTCCGAGTTCACTGACTTACTGACGACATGCTGCATAATGTCAGTTATTCATTACTATGAACATTAGTGATTGTTGTTAAGGTGTTTGCACTTTGAGTTTTATTACCTACTGAAGAAGTATTTAATCAAAATGTCTATGATTAAAAACAAGCGTTCCTAAAAACTGTTGTTTGGCTGTCATTGTTCACTCCCTCCAGAAAAACGTGATCGCATAATTCAATGCATAATCAGCCAAAATCTGCATATTTATGCAAGGGGGGGGGGCGCATTTTTTCCAAATACGCCGCACTTTCGCCGCATAAATTACTGATTTCTGCGCAAAATATGCGGGGCTTGCATGATTTCATAATACCCGCATTTTCGTTGCAAAAAAAGTCACATATATCTCAGCAGGAAGATGAAAAATGTTGTTTACTTCACACGAGAGCAGCCATTTTCCCCTGTTGCCATGGAAACGTTATGAAGTGATGTCATTTCTCCTAGTGAGAACACGGTGTTGGGGGGGAATCACTTTGTTTTCTCTTTTTCATCAAACCGCAGTTTTTACAGACTGGTTTACCCGGTCTAGATCAGACTGGTTTACCCAGACTAGATCAGACTGGTTTACCCGGTCTAGATCAGACTGGTTTACCCAGACTAGATCAGACTGGTTTACCCGGTCTAGATCAGACTGGTTTACCCAGACTAGATCAGACTGGTTTACCCAGACTAGATCAGACTGGTTTACCCAGACTAGATCAGACTGGTTTACCTGGACTAGTGATGGGGGGTCTCCTGTGTGAAATGACATCATCTCTCTTCACCTCCTCAGGAAGTGCAGAACATCTCCTCTCATACACGAGACCACACGGTTTAGTTGACGGCAGGTTTATGTGTACGAGAACCACAAAGACGACTCGGAGATAATGCCGACAGGTTCAAATATAAATACACAGCACATGAAATTACACAGGTAGGTACGCTGAACCTCACACACTGCTGTAATCTGAGCATGTATCATCCTACTGAACACACTCGTATACACAAGCATAGATATATTTACAATTATATAAATGTACAGTCCGATACAACCCCTAAACACGGCAAAGTGACAAACACTTAAAAAAAATTAGGTATAAATTGAACAAAAGCAACAAAAACTTAAGTAAACGTCAAACTTTGGGGGGTAAAAGTGACAAGAACGTCGAAAGACGTCAAGAACGGAGAGAAAAAGTGACAAATGTATAAAAAAAACCGATAGTTTGAATAAAGTGTCAAAAACTTTGGGAAACTTGATAAGAACGTCAAGAAAAAGAGACAAGCGTTAAAAAAACAACAATAAATACAGTGATAAAAAGCAACAGATAATTTGTATACACACACAAAATGTAAAACATTGAAAGCATCAAGTGCCAACTCAGTTCCTGATTGGCCAGCAGCACATTCAGATCAAATGATCATGATAGGACGATGCCCGAACGGGTGCCGGTGCCCGGTGGGTTGCTATGGTTACTTATTGTTGAACCCTGATTGGTCCACTAGAATCATTAGTTGCAACCATGCATACGAGGAAATGTGAGCAGTTATACGTCTTACAACGGGAAGATTTAGTGTTTAATTACTTCCTTAAAGGTGCACGATGACTTCCTGCGTGATTTAATCCCCCCCCCCTGAACACACTGTGAAAAGGCCCGGTCTCGGGAGACAACACGGGGGTCGTAAACGTCAACAAAAACACTAGAGGCACAGGCTGGGCACCAAAATACAACAAACCACGTTCCAGCCAATCACTGACAAGACGGTTGGGGGAGGGGGTGGGGCTTAGCGTGTCTTTGTCACTGAAATTAAGGCTGCTGCTCTAAAAGCACCCCCTCCCCCTGCCATCTTGTCAGTGATTGGCTGGAACGTGGTTTGTTGTGTTTTGGTGCCCAGCCTGTGCCTCTAGTGTCTGTAAAAACTGGATCGGTGTTTGATTGGTCGGTCAACAATGTCAGTGTCCGTTGCCGCCCTCCGACAGGATGCGACTGGGCTCTGTGAACCGGGCGGTGGCGATGTAGAAGAGGGCGGGACCGGGCACGAGGGCCAACAGCGGCAGGTCTTTCTCCAGCTTGTCCAATCGGGAGATAGAGATGATGCCGTACGCGTGGAGCAGCCAATGGCTGAACAGGACCACCAGACGCTTCTTCTTAGTGACGAGGTTCTTAAAAGACTGTGGGGAGACACACACACACACACACACACACACACGCACACACACACCCACACACCCACACACACACACACACACACACAGTTTAATATTATATTTGTCATTATATTGATAATACTACGTATTAGAAAGGGAGCGAGTGCTGTTACCTGTATCTCCGAGGCAGACATGTAGACCGCCAGCGTGACCAGAGACAGGACCAGGATGATGTAGGGAAACGCATAGTCTGAAACACACACACACACACACACACACACACACACACACACACACACACACACACACACACACACTCTTTAAATCACAGCCAGGTCATAGACCAGTGGTCCTCAACCTTTTTGTGCCAGCGCCCCCCCTATCCATTATCCAGGTCCCTAACGCCCCCCCAAAAAATATGTAAGCTAATTGCCCCGAATATTAATGATTACGACATTACAACACATGTATTAGTTTCCCAGGTATCAAAAAGCCATGTAGAAATTATATATACATACATAGCCATGTAGAAAGTATATATATTTACAGGTTTTTAAAAACAATGCAAACATTTGACATTCAATTTAAATAACAGCAGCCAATCAGAACGACTAGATATGTAACATTCAAACAATAATGAGGGACAGTATTATCAAAAGGCCTGCTGCATGTCCCTGGTGTGAACATCAGCACCTTCATAAGATGACTTTAATTTGAACGTCCTTCTTTGTTTATGAAGTTACCTTGGGTGTCATGAAAGGCACTTTAAATAAAATGTATTATTATTATTATTATTATTATTATTATTATTATTATTATTATTATTACAAACTATCGTTAAATCACCGCCAGAACTTTGCAGGGAAAGTCGACAGTTCGAGGTGTTTCACTGTTGATTTGTTGAACTGTTTTTTAAGTTAAATAAATGCAACATATTGCCAAAAGTCAACGAGTAGTCGTGTTAAAAACGGCCTCCTGCACACTGGCTGCGTGGCGTGAGCGTGGCGTGTCAGCTGCGTGGCGGCTGCGTGGCGTTTTCTACGTCTTTACACACCAGAAACGTGTCTGACGCGGCGCTGCTGCTGCTGCTCGCCATGTCTGGACACGCTGATGTTTCCCGTTGATAAAATTAAATAATAGCGTGTTCAACTTTATTTTGTCAATATTTTTGTGTGATTAGATAAGACAACGCGTCGCATGAGAAATAGGCATTGGTTCTATTTCTAGCACGGCTCGAGCCGCGCCTGAGACGTGAGTGTCACGCCACGCAGCTGACACGCCCACGCCACACCCACGCCACGCAGGCAGTGTGCAGGAGGCCTAATGGCGGGCGGGGTTAGATGGTCTAGATGCTATTTATAGACTACAGTTCAGCTTTTAACTCAATGGTCCCAACAAAGCTCATTCACAAACTGAAATGTCTTGGACTTGATGATGCCACTTGTAAACGGATTTTTAATTTTCTGACTTGTCGACCACAAGTTTTTTCTGTATGGAGATTTATTGTACATCATTTAACTTTTGAGTTTTTATGTGGCCATTGCGTGCCTGTTTTTAAGTTGCGTCTTTTTATGTTTTGACTTTGCACTTTGAAGCTCTTTGCACATATTTTTCCGATGTGGTTTTACACTTCAAATGGCTAATAAAGTGAATCTGAATGTGGTTTAGCCTCCAGCTTGAGTTCCTCTCTACTCACAGAGCAGTCCTCCGCCCACCGCCTGCAGCACGGTGAGGATGGGGAAGAAGTACAGAGCGGCGTAGATGCTCTTGAAGCGATCCGATTTGCCCAGGCCGCACGCTATCTTCTTCACCAACAGAGGACGCAGCAGCATCATCAGCACCAGGCAGAACGCGTAGTAGATCAGCACGATGGTGTAGCTGAGAGAGAGAGAAGCAAGAGGCGGTCACATGAGTCACAACGAGCCATAATAAACAATAAACCAGAGGATGATGATGAGAGCGATATTATCGACCGATATTAGGCATTTTCTAACTATCGGTATGTGCCTTTATAACGGCCGATAAATGAATAGTTAAAGGTGTAGTGGAGGATTTTCTTTTTCCGGGTGGATCATCAAGACTATAATCAGTCCCTCCAGAAAAACACGGAGTTTTTTTGTGATTGTTGCGGGCAAAAATCCTTGATTATGCGGCACGTTTTCTTAATAAATGTGATGGAATATGCGGGATATTTATGCAGTTTTATGTGATGAAATTGCGGGAACTTGCAAAAACTGCGGTTTGATGAAAAAGAGAAAACAAAGTGATTCCCCCCCAACACGTGTTCTCACTAGGAGAAATGACATCACTTCATAACGTTCCCATGGCAACAGGGGAAAATGGCTGCTCTCGTGTGAAGTAAACAACATTTTTCATCTTCCTGCTGAGATATTTGTGACTTTTTTGCAATGAAAATGCGGGGATTATGAAATCATGCAAGCCCCGCATATTTTGCGCGGAAATCGGCAATTTATGCGGCGAAAGTGCGGCGTATTTGGAAAAATGCGCCGCGGACGGTATATAAAAGCCTCCGACCATAGACAGTATATAAAAGCCTCCGACCGCTGCCCCCCCCCTCTCGGCGATAGCTTGTTTGTTGGCCTGTAGCGTGCTAACGTTAGCTATAGAGATGCTTGTCCTAAATAGATTTCCACTTACCGGTGGCGAGTCTGACGTAGTGGAAAAAGTGCAAATCTTCTTTTGGAAAGTCGGCTTGTAGAGCCATGCCAACAGCAACTTGTAAACAGAGCGTGCATGAGGAGAACTAGGCTCGTGCACGCTCTCTCGTGCACACGTTTAATAGGCGTTCCCTCTCGGGAGCAGGTAGAGGGCGAATTCTTTTCTAAAATTCAGGAAAATCCTCCATTATACCTTTTAAAAAATGAAATAGAAAGGGAGGAAACCCCCTTCTGCCATGTTGTGAGTGTTGGCGTTGCGTAGTCTGGCCACCAGAGGGCGCTCCGCAACGTCAACACTTCCAATCACACCCGGGGCGTGTTGTCAGCACTCACAGCGGGTAGACGGCCTCCTGCGTGCAGTGCAGCGTGGTGACGTAGTCCGGGCTGGGGTTGTACAGCATGGTGTACCAGTCCGACAGCATCTGGACTCGGCAGGAATGGATGCTGAGCTTCCCCACCGGCTCCGTGACCAGCAGGGTGACCACGGCCGACACGCTGCACTCCAACATGGCCGTGATGTGCTGCAGCAGAGCACTGGAGCTGGAGACACACACACACACACACACACACACACACACACACACACACACACACAGAGACACACACAGAGACACACACAGAGACACACACAGAGACACACACAGAGACACACACACACACACACACACACACACACACACACACACACACACACACACACACACAGAGACACACACACAGACACACACACACACAGAGACACACACACACACACACACACACACACACACAGAGACACACACACAGAGACAAGCACACACACAGAGACACACACACACACACACACACACACACACACACACACACACACACACAGAGACACACACACACACAGACACACACACACACACACACACACACACACACAGAGACACACACACAGAGATAGACACACACACACACACAGACACACACACAGAGACAGACACACACACACACACACACGATCAGACAACAGAAACATTTTTAAATTAAAACAAATGGTGAAAATTGCTATTGGTATACAATTGGGGATCCATTGCACATATTGTATATTCTTTGCAAATTCTGTCGGGGGGGTCCTAACTGTTCAGATGCACTAATCAGGGCCGGGGGGGGGGGGTGGTGGGGATCTAACTGTTCAGATGCACCAATCAGGGCCGGGGGGGGGGGGGGTCTAACTGTTCAGGGCCGGGGGGGGGGGGGGCGTGTGTCTAACTGCGTGTCAATCACTGCTCATGCACACGCATCCATTCTCCCTTGTGGGGGGGGGGGGCTTAGGATATAGAAAGTATTTTGAGAGAGATTTTTTTTCTCAGAAATAAATTTAAAAAAATTTAAATTCATATTTTTTATGTTCTATGAAAAAATATATTTTCTCCAAACTGTTTTTTAGTCTCAAATATTATTTTTTGCTATCGGTATGAAAACTTTTTCTCTCAAATATTTTTTTCTTCTCTCAGATCATTTATTTTCTCACATACATACATAAAGAAACAAATCTAGCTCCTGTGTGAGTGCGAGTAATCCTCTCACCTCTTCTTCCCAGAGTACCACTCGATGAAGAACCAGTGCAGCACTAAGGGCAACATGGCCATGAAGCCCAGGTAGAGCCAGTCGTAGAGCTCGGGGGACTCGGTGCAGCGCTGGCACACGTTCTGGAGGTCGGCGCGCTCTCCTCTGGGACACACCTGGCAGGACGGAGCCACACGGCACCGATTACATGGATGGATATAATAATAATAATAATAATAATAATAATAATATCAATAACCACAAGTAACTAATGTTAGGGAAATCTGGTTATGTTTTCTTACACATTTCTGGTTGTTTTTTTAAATAAATATCGGCCGATATATCATAATATCGCATTTTTAAAATCACCAAATATTTGTATCTATCGGCCTTAAAAATCCTTTATCAGTCGGGCTCTACACAGCAGTATAAATGTAGCCGTAGGCCTCCTGCACGCTGGCGGCGTGGCGTGAGCGTGTCGGCTGCGTGGCGTGAGCGTGTCGGCTGCGTGGCGTGAGCGTGTCGGCTGCGTGGCGTGAGCGTATCGGCTGAGTGGCGTGAGCGTGTCGGCTGCGTGGCGTGAGCGTGTCGGCTGCGTGGCGTGAGCGTGTCGGCTGCGTGGCATGAGCGTGTCGGCTGCGTGGCGTGAGCGTGTCGGCTGAGTGGCGTGAGCGTGTCGGCTGCGTGGCGTGAGCGTGTCGGCTGAGTGGCGTGAGCGTGTCGGCTGCGTGGCGTGAGCGTGTCGGCTGAGTGGCGCGAACGTGTCGGCTGCCTTAAAATAATAATAATAAATAATATTATTACTTCAAATGTGTCACCTGTCAATACAGAACCAAATATTCTGGAGAATATTTCACCGTCAGTACTGCCGACGTTGTCTTTGCTGTAATCACATCAGAATATATTTATGTGTAACATGAAGTATTACTACTGCTGGAGGTCATTTTATCAACAGGAAACATCCACGTGTCAGACAAGACGAGCAGCATCAGCAGCGCCGCGTCAGACACGCTTCTGGTGTGAAAAGACAGAGAACGCCACGCAGCCGCCACGCAGCTGACACGCCACGCTCACGCCACGCAGCCGCCACGCAGCCGCCACGCAGCCGCCATGCAGCCGCCATGCCACGCAGCCAGTGTGCAGGAGGCCTTATTTAACACGACTACTCGGTGACTTTTGGCAATATGTTGCAATTATTTAACTTAAAAAACAGTTCAACAAATCAACAGTGAAAACACCTCGAACTGTCGACTTTCCCTGCAAAGTTCTGGCTGTGATGTAAACATAATGTTGAATAAATGTTCTCCATCAGCAGTCAGACACTGATGTGATGTTCAGTACTTACGCCACACTCTCCCTCCACTGATCCGTTGACCATCATCCTGCCGCAGTACGTGCCAGGACACGTTGAACTCATGGCCACAGCTGCAAAGACACACAAACACCTTACACACCTTACACACCTTACACACCTTACACACCTTACACAGGCAGCAGGTAGGCAGCAGGTAGGCAGCAGGTAATGTTCCACTATGGTTCACACATTAACATTTAAAAGTCTTAGTTCCGAGCTATGTTTTTTTGCGGGGACGCTAACGGCGGATGATGGCTTGTTGGCATCAGAATGGCGCCATGGGAGCTACGCGTTGTGGGGAGAACACAGACTACAAAATAAAACATCGTACGTGATATGGAATTGGTTGACTTATTTTTTTTGCTGGTGATGGCTTGTTAGCATCAGAGTCTCCCCATAGGAGGGACGCTTAAGTTAACCATATATATATATATATATATATATATATATATATATATATATATATATATATATATATATATATATATATATATATATATCTTTGGAGTTAACAAGGGGCCAGGCTGTTGTAGGGCTGGGAAAATCGAGTTGGTAGGTCAAATCGATTCATATTTTTTTTTTAAATCGATTTTTTTGATTTTATTTTTTTAGGTTTATTAGCTCGATCTAAATCCAGTATAAATAATTTGGATGTGTAACAATCTTTGTTGCACACTGCACAGTTACTCTTCAGGTAGAGAAAGGGTTTGCCTTTGCAGTTTTGTTTATGTTGATGCACTTTAATTAAATACAATAAATATATATTTTTTAAATATATTTACAGTTCGCAGTTATTTTGTTTTAAATGTAAGGGGGGGGGGGATCGAACCGAATCGTAAATCGAGTTTATGAAAAAATCGCCCAGCTCTAGGCTGTTGCCTAGCAATGGAATTCCATTGAAAAAGGTCAGCTAGCTAGCTAGCTAGCTAATAATAGCTAGGTAATGTGCATTACCATAACATGTACATTAGCGTAACATGTACACATTAGCATAACATGTACACATTAGCGTAACATGTACACATTAGCATAACATGTACACATTAGCATAACATGTACACATTAGCATAACATGTACACATTAGCATAACATGTACATTAGCGTAACATGTACACATTACCATAACATGTACACATTACCATAACATGTACATTAGCGTAACATGTACACATTACCATAACATGTACATTAGCGTAACATGTACACATTACCATAACATGTACATTAGCGTAACATGTACACATTACCATAACATGTACACATTAGCATAACATGTACACATTACCATAACATGTACACATTAGCATAACATGTACACATTACCATAACATGTACACATTAGCATAACATGTACACATTACCATAACATGTACACATTAGCATAACATGTACACATTAGCATAACATGTACACATTAGCATAACATGTACACATTAGCATAACATGTACACATTAGCATAACATGTACACATTAGCATAACATGTACACAAATAGCATAACATGTACATTAGCTTGTGACCAACACAAACACAGCTAGCTGCGGAGATAATTACACCAACCGACCCAAACATGACCTGTCACTGGTCGGTGGTTAGATAGTCATGGTTACACTGGTCTGTGGTTAGATAGTTATGGTTACACTGGTCGGTGGTAAGATAGTTATGGTTACACTGGTCGGTGATCAGAGAGTAATGGTTACACTGGTCGGTGATCAGAGAGTAATGGTTACACTGGTCTGTGGTTAGATAGTTATGGTTACACTGGTCGGTGGTAAGATAGTTATGGTTACACTGGTCGGTGGTTAGATAGTTATGGTTACACTGGTCGGTGGTTAGATAGTTATGGATACACTGGTCGGTGGTTAGATAGTCATGGTTACACTGGTCGGTGGTTAGATAGTTATGGTTACACTGGTCGGTGGTTAGATAGTTATGGATACACTGGTCGGTGGTTAGATAGTCATGGTTACACTGGTCGGTGGTTAGATAGTTATGGTTACACTGGTCGGTGGTAAGATAGTTATGGTTACACTGGTCGGTGATTAGATAGTTATGGTTACACTGGTCGGTGGTAAGATAGTTATGGTTACACTGGTCGGTGGTTAGATAGTTATGGATACACTGGTCGGTGGTTAGATAGTTATGGATACACTGGTCGGTGGTTAGATAGTCATGGTTACACTGGTCGGTGGTTAGATAGTTATGGTTACACTGGTCGGTGGTAAGATAGTTATGGTTACACTGGTCGGTGGTTAGATAGTTATGGTTACACTGGTCGGTGGTAAGATAGTTATGGTTACACTGGTCGGTGGTTAGATAGTTATGGATACACTGGTCGGTGGTTAGATAGTCATGGTTACACTGGTCGGTGGTTAGATAGTCATGGTTACACTGGTCGGTGGTTAGATAGTTATGGTTACACTGGTCGGTGATTAGATAGTCATGGTTACACTGGTCGGTGATTAGATAGTTATGGTTACACTGGTCGGTGGTTAGATAGTCATGGATACACTGGTCGGTGATTAGATAGTTATGGTTACACTGGTCGGTGATTAGATAGTCATGGTTACACTGGTCGGTGATTAGATAGTCATGGTTACACTGGTCGGTGGTTAGATAGTCATGGTTACACTGGTCGGTGGTTAGATAGTTATGGTTACACTGGTCGGTGATTAGATAGTTATGGTTACACTGGTCGGTGATTAGATAGTCATGGTTACACTGGTCGGTGATTAGATAGTCATGGTTACACTGGTCGGTGGTTAGATAGTCATGGTTACACTGGTCGGTGGTTAGATAGTTATGGTTACACTGGTCGGTGATTAGATAGTCATGGTTACACTGGTCGGTGATTAGATAGTCATGGTTACACTGGTCGGTGGTTAGATAGTCATGGTTACACTGGTCGGTGGTTAGATAGTCATGGATACACTGGTCGGTGATTAGATAGTCATGGTTACACTGGTCGGTGATTAGATAGTCATGGTTACACTGGTCGGTGGTTAGATAGTCATGGATACACTGGTCGGTGATTAGATAGTCATGGTTACACTGGTCGGTGATTAGAGAGTAATGGTTACACTGGTCGGCGATTAGAGAGTCATGGTTACACTGGTCGGTGATTAGAGAGTCATGGTTACACTGGTCGGTGATCAGAGAGTAATGGTTACACTGGTCGGTGATCAGAGAGTAATGGTTACACTGGTCGGGTTATCTGCTAGTCAGTAATGTGTGCTAGTGACGTTATAACCAGCGCAGTGGCATGTTATGATGTTATTATCTACCAGCTAACGTTAGCAGCTAGCTAGCTAGCTAGCTGCTAACGTTATTAAAACCAAACTAGAGCTAACTAACTATGACGACGCTACCGTCAAAATATTCATTTAACAAGATATGAAAAATGAAAACTGAACGCAGCTTTAACTTACCCATGATGCGTAAGAACCAGGTCTGTCGCCTCAGTACTGCAGTATTTGCATATATTATATAGGTTACTAGCTATATCTGTGCAGTAGGTTAGTCAGCTGTTAGGCTAACCGGATGCGGACGAAAGATGAGGTAGCACCACCCGGAAACCACGTTGGTTTTTAACCCTTTATTGAAGTCTAAGGCAGCAACAGGCCGATTCAAAGGGCTTTATATATTTATATACTGTCTATGTATATAACACATTAAAGAGCAGTTAAAATGAATAAAAAACAGATAATTAAATGTACAGTGCAGTATAATAAATTAAAGAAAGGCAACATCAAACAGAAAGGTCTTGATTTAAAGAAGTGAGAATTACAGCAGAGCTGACCCAGACCACCTGACAGGTAGAGAGAGAGAGGGGGGGGGGGGGGGGGGGGGAGAGGGGGGGGGGGGGAGAGAGGTGAGAGAGAGAGATAGATGGAGATCTCTCTCTCTCTCTCACCTCTCTCTCTCTCTCCTCTCTCTCT
>CM042444.1:619181-625331 GCA_023631565.1 Gymnocephalus cernua | reverse complement strand
ATCAACTGATTTAAGTTAATTGTTTGCATAATGTAGAGAGCCTTTGACTAAATCCCCCTTCAGCGTGTTAGTAGAACGTAGCGGGGAGAGCAGCCGCTACACGGCGTTTAGAGAGTAGTATGTGAGGGGGAAATACCTCGTAGGGAGGTTGGTCGGGGGGGTGGACGGGTCAAACACAGGACTTTCACCCAGGAGACCGGGGATCAGGTCCCACGTGGCACGTTTCCTAAAGTCTCTTTCTTCTTTAACCGTCCCGTTCTTCCCACATGTCACGGAAACGTAACCCCCCCCCCCCCCCCCCCCCACCACCACGACCTATTCCTCAACATAACAGCAAGCACGTTGAGATAAAGCGCGTTATATGACGCTAAAAGAGACTTTTAGCGTCGATAACAACGACAAAGTCACCTGACCAAGCGTCCGTATGTTACCAGATTGGGGGGGGGGGGGGGTGGGGGGGGACCTGGGGGACCTGGTGGGGAAGCACACACACATATATAATAATAACAAGTCAATAATTTATATTTTTCTTACATCAACAGCTGCTTTTGAACTCAACTAATAACTGCCTCCAAACTTTGTCTTTATTTTCCTGATACTTGTTACCAAATTATTATTATAATTATTATTACATTATAACAAACTATATTATACATATATATATAATATAGTTTGTTATATTGTTAAAGTCCAGGAAACTAGGAAACTCAAAGACCAATACAATAAATGGTTACATTAAGAAATGTTTAGGATATTTTGGCGTCACTGCTGTGTCCATTTCTTTCACTGTCTATGGTAACAACACGTATATGAAGAAATGGAATTAGTGAGCTCCACAATTAAAAGTAATAACTATTTCAAGCAGATATAATAATAAGAAAGGACCAGTCAGGGAGAGCAGTGTTTGTCCTGTGTCATGAAAAGCGTTTTCTGATCCTGTTCTGACCCGTAAAGGTCATCAGTCTTTGAAGACTAACCCGACCGGGTTATTTAAGGACAAACACAGCCAGGGCAGCAGATCTGAGAGAGGATGGAAAAGGACAGCACACTGTTTTATTCAGCTGCTTTGCCTAAAGGCGCCGACACACGACCCGATTATCGGCGTCACAGTCAGAGGTCGGTGACTCGAGTCTGGTCTTCATTTCCGAACGTTGGCCTTAAGTGGCGATCTTTCTAATTGGAATTACTATTAAAGGAAAACGCCGACTTACTGAGAGCAATGCTGTGTGCGTATGAAAAAAAAGTTTTATCTTTACTAACAATAATATATATATATTAGACCAGACATCTTCAACAGGGGGACCACAGAGTTGCTGTATATATATATATATATATATATATATATGTATATATATATATATATATATATATGTATATATATATATATATATATATACATACATATACAGCAACTTTGTGGTCTGTGATACACACACATATCTATATATGTGTGTGTGTGTGTGTGTGTGTGTGTGTATGTGTGTGTGTGTGTGTGTGTGTGTGTGTGTGTGTAAACGTTACAGTTTGTGCAAGGTATGCTGCATGCAAGGAAAGAGCACATTACATATTTTATATGAGTGTGTGGGTGTAGTGTAAGATGTGTCCTGCAGGGGGAGCTAGTGGTAATTTAGCCTTTCAATCTTGATCAGCTCAACCAGTAGCAGACCAGTTTGAGAGTCGCGCTCTTTCTACTACCAACAGTTTGAAAGCTGAGCTCATATTTCAGCAGCTGCAGTTAATGCATGTTTAGCCAGAATATTTTCATATTATTTTTATTGTTTATTTTTATATTATCCAGCCCATTAGCCCAGGACAGTGAAGTAGGCCTACCTGTGTACATGTTTGCAGGTGGTCTCTGTGACAGGTTGAGAGATAATGGGTTTACCTGATGTAAGGTGACGTTTCCCAGCCTGCAGACAAAGGAACATCCTGAACTGCTCTGACACACAAAACAGCCAGCAGCCAACGGCCAGGTATCAGGACAACAAGCTGCTGGAATGTCACCTGGCTTCATAACACACACACACACACACACACACACAGAGACAAGCACACACACACACATATACACACACACGCACAGAGACAAGCACACACACACACATATACACACACACGCACAGAGTGAATCATCAAGGTATTTGTGTGTGTGTCTGTCTGTGTGTGTGTGCGTGTGTGCGTGACGTCAGTGTCCACCATAAGGACCTTGGTTAAAGAGTCAACATTTTGGGAACTGCTTACAAAATCCACCTCCTCTCTCTCTCTCTCTCTCTCTCTCTCTGCCTCAGTTATTCCTCAGACATCCCATAGTAATGTGATGTGGGTTTCAACCCGTAGCTCTGATGTTTGAGGTCACGTAGTGAGAAGTGAGAAAAATGGAAATAATGGCTGCTGCCTCCCCCGTGTCCTCCTCCTGCTAACGTTAGCACCCAGGAGGCTGAAACAGGTTTTAAACGTCATTACGAGGTCCGACCCATGTGACACGTTGAAGGGAAAAGAATGACCATCTGACCGGTTCTGCTCTGGCTCAGTCAGAGTCTTTCTGGTGCTATACCTTTAAATGTTGTGTTGCTGGTAGACCAGAAAATCAATAGACTCGACTCGTTCAGTAAAAATCATAACAAGCTTTAGTGAAACCGATATTGCAAGTAAAATACATATATACTGTATATACATGCACACATATGGTTCAAGACTGTCTCATCGTGCTCCCAAACAGTCTCTCCAGGTCTGACCTCGGACCTCTCTCGGCCCCGTGGTCCTCCCGCCATGTCGCCATCAGTAGGACGTAGCTCTGACGTTCTGTCTCCCGCAAACATAACGACGACATTGTCTGTTACTATCAGATATTCAGTTGGGTGGTATGAGGACCGGTTGCCCCAGATGTCTTATCGTATCCAGACAAGAGGAGAGAGCGAGGCCTTCCCAGGCTTCAAGACGTTCTGTTCTTAACACAGTAACCGATTGGTTTTAGAGTAATTATTACCTACAGAGTCTTGCATGGCCAAGCTCCCTCGTACATCCAGGATCTATCGCACGCACACTCCTCCGGTCGCTGTCTGAGGTCTTCAGGTCAAGACCTTTTAACTGTTCCCAGAACAGGTTTTAAAAAAAAAGGTTTTTTGGTGTAATTATGGACTCAGACCTGAATTTCAACAGCCACATTAAGACAATTACAAAGTCAGACTATTACCACCTTAAGAATATATCAAGGGTAAAGGGACTTATGTCTCAGCAGGACTTGGAAAAACTTGTCCATACTTTTATCTTCAGTAGACTGGACTACTGTAACGGTGTCTTTACAGGTCTCCCTAAACAATCACTCAGACAGCTGCAGCTGATCCAGAACGCTGCTGCTCGAGTCCTCACTAAGACCAAGAAACTGGATCACATCACTCCAGTTCTGAAGTCTTTACACTGGCTTCCTGTGCCTCAGAGAGTTGATTTCAAAATACTTTTGCTAGTTTATAAATCACTAAACGGTTTAGGTCCAAAATACATTTCTGACCTGCTAGTAAACTATGACCCACCCAGACCTCTCAGGTGGTCTGGGACAGGTCTGCTAGTAAACTCTGACCCACCCAGACCTCTCAGGTGGTCTGGGACAGGTCTGCTAGTAAACTACAAACCACCCAGACCTCTCAGGTGGTCTGGGACAGGTCTGCTAGTAAACTACGAACCACCCAGACCTCTCAGGTGGTCTGGGACAAGGTCTGCTAGTAAACTCTGACCCACCCAGACCTCTCAGGTGGTCTGGGACAGGTCTGCTAGTAAACTACGAACCACCCAGACCTCTCAGGTGGTCTGGGACCAGGTCTGCTAGTAAACTACGAACCACCCAGACCTCTCAGGTGGTCTGGGACCAGGTCTGCTAGTAAACTACGAACCACCCAGACCTCTCAGGTGGTCTGGGACAGGTCTGCTTTCTGTCCCCAGAGAACTAAACAGGGAGAAGCAGCATTTAGTTTCTATGCTCCACATATCTGGAACCAACTTCCAGAAAACTGCAGGTCTGCTGCAACTCTCAGTTCTTTAAATCAAGGCTGAAGACCTTTCTTTTTGATGTTGCCTTTCGTTAAATAACTATCCATTTCTTATACTTTCGTTGCTTATTTTATCTGCTTTTATATTTTTAACTGTTTTTAACTGCTCTTTAATGTTTAATTTCTTATACTGCACTGTAACTTTTATTCTTGTATTTTAATTGTCTTCATGTAAAGCACTTTGAATTGTCCTGTTGCTGAAAAGTGCTCTACACATAAAGCTGCCTCGCCGTGAGACACATCTTTTAGACAAGCTTTTACTCATATTAGTACTTATATATATATATATATATATATATATATATATATATATATATATATATATATATATATATATATATATATATATATATTAGCCTTATGGTTCTGTATTTTATGTGTTGTTGTTTTTATTTGTTTTTACTGTAAAGCACTTTGTGACTCCCCTTGTCTGTGAAAGGTGCTATATAAATAAAGTTTACTTACTTATTTACTTACAATATATTTCTACCACGGGGAGCTACGGCGGTGGTCTCGGAGGGGGGTTGGCGGCGACGCAGAGCACCTGTTATAAGATTGTCATTGCCACTGACTACTTCTGTTATTGTTTTTTTCACATGACTAAAAAAAACCGAATAAGGAGAAACAGAATTAGCAGAATGGAAAGCTGGCGGTGTTTCCCCAGAGGAGCCGGGAGGGCGGCGGCGGCGGCGAGGGTCATCAGACAGGACTGGAGTCACCTGGTCCGACCGCCTCCACTATGTTTATTTTGGTAACATTTGGTTTCCTTATTTATACCATACAACATTCCTCTCAACCATGCATCACAGACACTGCAATGTTACCCTCTCTACAGAGCTTTCACTTCGGTCTGAGTCCTTCCATGAGCCGGGTTGGGACATAGGCTACTGAATTAACTCATATATATATATATATATATATATATATATATATATATATATATATATATATATAGAGAGAGAGAGAGAGAGAGAGAGAGAGAGAGAGAGAGATAGATAGATAGATAGATATGACTTAAAATAAAAAATGACTGAGAAAAATGAACAAAAGAGACGTGATTCAAACAGCTGAATCTAAACGTTAAATAATGCATTTATGAGGAACAGATGATGAAAAAATAAGGTACTAAATGTGTGAAAATAACATTACTTTCAACTTCCTTCGATACCTTTGACAATCACTGAGTTTAAACCCCAAAAACAATATATTTTTAAACAATCTTTGGTCCATTTTAGCCTTTAATAGACAGGACGTGATGGTTGTGGTCGGCCGGCTGTGAGTTTTCTCTGTTGGCCTCTTTCTGTGTCTCCTTTGTGTTTCCCCTTCCCCTCCTGCTGACTACCACACCTGTTAGCCGTTCCACCATCACCTGTTACCCGCCGTGCACACCTGCCAGTCATCTACGATCAAGCCCAGTACTTGAACCCCGGATCTACTCGCCGTCTTCGCTTGATCGTTGCTCCGGTCATCCTGGTGAAACTCACTACAAGCCCTCTCAGAAACTCTTGTAGTTTCCTGTCTCTGTTGCGTGTTGATACTTACCTCTCCTTGTGTTTGTTCTCTATTTATATATATATACTGTTATTTATATATTTATATATGCTATTTAGCAGAGGCACCGTGGCTCCGTCCGGAGCTTAGCACCGCCCAAGACGATTGTGATTGGTTTAAAGAAATGCCGATGAACCAGAGCAGGTTTTCCTCTCATCCAGGAATAATCTAGCCTGGTCTCCACCAGACGAGACGGGTCTGGGGAAGCTTCATTCACAGCCCGTTTCCAAATGGGCGTCACCAACGGACGCCGCTCAAATGCCTCTGGGCGCCGTTGGATAGTCCTTCAACCAATCAGACCAACGATCCGGGTGACCTAGCAAAGACAGCGGCATCCACGGTTGTGATTGGTGCCTCGATTTGGAGGAATTGGAAATGGGCTTGAATGGACTCTCGGCCAGACGGACCTGCAGAGCAAATCTCAAATGTGCCGGAAGTTCATCAGGGTTTTCCCCGTCCCAGAATGCTGTGCAGACTATAGCCAGACCCTCCTCCGCAGAGCTGTGGAGGAGGGCCTGGGAATGCGAGAGTACTGAAAATGAGATGAGAATAGAAG
>CM042444.1:599181-609181 GCA_023631565.1 Gymnocephalus cernua | reverse complement strand
ACTCCCAACAAGTCCGTGTTCCTACTCCCAACAAGTCCGTGTTCCTACTGCCAACAAGTCTGTGTTCCTACTCCCAACAAGTCTGTGTTCCTACTCCCAACAAGTTTGTGTTCCTACTCCCAACAAGTCTGTGTTCCTACTCCCAACAAGTCTGTGTTCCTGCCCCCAACAAGTCTGTGTTCCTACTCCCAACAAGTCCGTGTTCCTACTCCCAACAAGTCTGTGTTCCTACTGCCAACAAGTCTGTGTTCCTACTGCCAACAAGTCTGTGTTCCTACTCCCAACAAGTCTGTGTTCCTACTCCCAACAAGTCTGTGTTCCTACTCCCAACAAGTCCGTGTTCCTACTCCCAACAAGTCTGTGTTCCTACTCCCAACAAGTCTGTGTTCCTGCTCCCAACACATCTGTGTTCCTACTCCCAACAAGTCTGTGTTCCTACTCCCAACAAGTCCGTGTTCCTACTCCCAACAAGTCCGTGTTCCTACTCCCAACAAGTCCGTGTTCCTACTGCCAACAAGTCTGTGTTCCTACTCCCAACAAGTCTGTGTTCCTACTCCCAACAAGTTTGTGTTCCTACTCCCAACAAGTCTGTGTTCCTACTCCCAACAAGTCTGTGTTCCTGCCCCCAACAAGTCTGTGTTCCTACTCCCAACAAGTCCGTGTTCCTACTCCCAACAAGTCTGTGTTCCTACTGCCAACAAGTCTGTGTTCCTACTGCCAACAAGTCTGTGTTCCTACTCCCAACAAGTCTGTGTTCCTACTCCCAACAAGTCCGTGTTCCTACTCCCAACAAGTCTGTGTTCCTACTCCCAACAAGTCTGTGTTCCTGCTCCCAACACATCTGTGTTCCTACTCCCAACAAGTCTGTGTTCCTACTCCCAACAAGTCCGTGTTCCTACTCCCAACAAGTCCGTGTTCCTACTCCCAACAAGTCTGTGTTCCTACTCCCAACAAGTCTGTGTTCCTACTCCCAACAAGTCCGTGTTCCTACTCCCAACAAGTCTGTGTTCCTGCTCCCAACAAGTCTGTGTTCCTACTCCCAACAAGTCTGTGTTCCTACTCCCAACAAGTCTGTGTTCTTACTCCCAACAAGTCTGTGTTCCTACTCCCAACAAGTCTGTGTTCCTACTGCCAACAAGTCTGTGTTCCTACTCCCAACAAGTCTGTGTTCCTACTCCCAACAAGTCTGTGTTCCTACTCCCAACAAGTCTGTGTTCCTGCTCCCAACAAGTCTGTGTTCCTACTCCCAACAAGTCTGTGTTCCTACTCCCAACAAGTCTGTGTTCCTACTCCCAACAAGTCTGTGTTCCTACTCCCAACAAGTCTGTGTTCCTACTCCCAACAAGTCTGTGTTCCTACTCCCAACAAGTCCGTGTTCCTACTCCCAACAAGTCTGTGTTCCTGCTCCCAACAAGTCTGTGTTCCTACTCCCAACAAGTCTGTGTTGCTACTCCCAACACGTCCGTGTTCCTACTCCCAACAAGTCTGTGTTCCTACTCCCAACAAGTCTGTGTTCTTACTCCCAACAAGTCTGTGTTCCTACTCCCAACAAGTCTGTGTTCCTACTGCCAACAAGTCTGTGTTCCTACTCCCAACAAGTCTGTGTTCCTACTCCCAACAAGTCTGTGTTCCTACTCCCAACAAGTCTGTGTTCCTACTGCCAACAAGTCTGTGTTCCTACTCCCAACAAGTCTGTGTTCCTACTCCCAACAAGTCTGTGTTCCTACTCCCAACAAGTCCGTGTTCCTACTCCCAACAAGTCTGTGTTCCTACTCCCAACAAGTCTGTGTTCCTGCTCCCAACACATCTGTGTTCCTACTCCCAACAAGTCTGTGTTCCTACTCCCAACAAGTCCGTGTTCCTACTCCCAACAAGTCCGTGTTCCTACTCCCAACAAGTCCGTGTTCCTACTGCCAACAAGTCTGTGTTCCTACTCCCAACAAGTCTGTGTTCCTACTCCCAACAAGTTTGTGTTCCTACTCCCAACAAGTCTGTGTTCCTACTCCCAACAAGTCTGTGTTCCTGCCCCCAACAAGTCTGTGTTCCTACTCCCAACAAGTCCGTGTTCCTACTCCCAACAAGTCTGTGTTCCTACTGCCAACAAGTCTGTGTTCCTACTGCCAACAAGTCTGTGTTCCTACTCCCAACAAGTCTGTGTTCCTACTCCCAACAAGTCTGTGTTCCTACTCCCAACAAGTCCGTGTTCCTACTCCCAACAAGTCTGTGTTCCTACTCCCAACAAGTCTGTGTTCCTGCTCCCAACACATCTGTGTTCCTACTCCCAACAAGTCTGTGTTCCTACTCCCAACAAGTCCGTGTTCCTACTCCCAACAAGTCCGTGTTCCTACTCCCAACAAGTCTGTGTTCCTACTCCCAACAAGTCTGTGTTCCTACTCCCAACAAGTCCGTGTTCCTACTCCCAACAAGTCTGTGTTCCTGCTCCCAACAAGTCTGTGTTCCTACTCCCAACAAGTCTGTGTTCCTACTCCCAACAAGTCTGTGTTCTTACTCCCAACAAGTCTGTGTTCCTACTCCCAACAAGTCTGTGTTCCTACTGCCAACAAGTCTGTGTTCCTACTCCCAACAAGTCTGTGTTCCTACTCCCAACAAGTCTGTGTTCCTACTCCCAACAAGTCTGTGTTCCTGCTCCCAACAAGTCTGTGTTCCTACTCCCAACAAGTCTGTGTTCCTACTCCCAACAAGTCTGTGTTCCTACTCCCAACAAGTCTGTGTTCCTACTCCCAACAAGTCTGTGTTCCTACTCCCAACAAGTCTGTGTTCCTACTCCCAACAAGTCCGTGTTCCTACTCCCAACAAGTCTGTGTTCCTGCTCCCAACAAGTCTGTGTTCCTACTCCCAACAAGTCTGTGTTGCTACTCCCAACACGTCCGTGTTCCTACTCCCAACAAGTCTGTGTTCCTACTCCCAACAAGTCTGTGTTCTTACTCCCAACAAGTCTGTGTTCCTACTCCCAACAAGTCTGTGTTCCTACTGCCAACAAGTCTGTGTTCCTACTCCCAACAAGTCTGTGTTCCTACTCCCAACAAGTCTGTGTTCCTACTGCCAACAAGTCCGTGTTCCTACTCCCAACAAGTCTGTGTTCCTACTGCCAACAAGTCCGTGTTCCTACTCCCAACATTATTACTATGTGCCTTCAAACATACATTCAAACAGCTTTTTTCTTATGTTCATCACTCTATCTTCTCATCCTTTCTTTTTTTCTTTGACGTCAGGATGAACTGGACCTTACAGATGAGCACAGAGCTACCATGTTTTCTTTGCCAGCAGAGAAGAAATGGCAGCTGTACTGTAGTAAGAAAATGGTAAGACACTATTTTATTATTAATTTTATTAGTTTATGTGTCAGGGACCGTGTACAGTTCCAGCCCTGTACCAGAGTTAGCTATACAGCTAATGTACATCTGTGGTCCCTGGGCAATATAGACAATATAGACAATATTAACAAAACAGATAGAAACTCAACAACAAACAACATATAACAAGCATTACATAACGTATGAACCAGTATACAAAATATATAAATTCAATGTTATAGAAAGATCAATGATCACGTAATTGTTTCGCCTTCAGCCAAGTCTTTAAAGACATTTCTAAACTGCTGAGACTTGCACAATCTCTAATGTGAAATGGAATTAAGTTCCACTTTTCTACTGCTGTAAATGAAAAAGCTGATTGACCAAATCTAGTCTTCCTAAATTGAGTGTAACAGTCACCTCTTACAGAAGCCCTATAACTACTAGGGCTGCATTATAAAAGGAAAATATGAGATAACGCTGTTCAATATCGCGATAACGATATTACATGCGAGTAATAAATCGATAATAAAGTGCTCAATTCTGCTGCTTTCAGTATTCTGCTCAAATACAACAATTTTATTCATAGTATCAAATTATAACAATAGTTATCTCAGGACACTTTACAGATAGAGTAGGTCTAGACCACACTATAATTTACAAAGACTCAACAAATTTACAAAGACCCAACAAAGACCCAACAATTCCAGTAATTCCCAGTCTGCCAATCGGTCCCAGTTAGAGACTAAGTGCCGTAAACATATTCTTTGTAAATCTTTACAATCATTCCCCAACAGAACCAAGTAGGCCGGCCTTGTTGCACCATCCAGACTACCCTGACCTGTGTTTATGTGTGTGTGTGTGTGTGTCTGTGTGTGTGTGTGTGTGTGTGTGTGTGTGTGTGTGGGTGTGTGTGTGTGTGTGTGTGTGTGTGTGTGTGTGTGTGTGTGTGTGTGTGTGTGTGTGTGTGTGTGTGTATATACATGTGTGTATTGCAGGAGGCAGAGGAGAATAAAGGAGCAACCAGATGGCCAGAGTATTATATTGACCAGCTCAGGTCCATGGCTGCTGTGAGTAAACAGTTTATTCAAAGACACAGATTCACAGATTTTGCTTTCTTACCAATTTCCTTTAAAAAACATTTAAAAAGGCACTTTTTTTTGCAATTGCTTTTGAATGACAATGTTAATTTAAATGCTATTGCAGTTTATTGTAACTTTATTTCAGCTGATATCACAGAGTGCAACAACCCTACATTATAAACCAACATTTAGTTCGAGGAGCCCGACTCTCTTCATTATTGCCTCATATGTTGTGAGTTGTGAGGCATTATTCAGTTTGGCCCCTCTCGCTTCCAGAGGAGGACTCTGCTGGCGCTGGAGGATGATGAAGAGCAGGGGAGACACACTATCGTAGATGGTCTGAAGACTGCACTGCGGACGCAGCCAATGAGGTACAATTCCTGCTCTAACACACGTTATATTCTGAAAATGTAGACTTTATCACGGGCTCATGGTCCGATAAAATGACAGCACAATACATACAACACTTAATACATATATAGTCCCAGGGGCAAAGTACAATTTCATAGTATAAAATATCTACAAAGAAATATATATAAATACATCCATCATCTATAGGCTACTGTTAGAAATAGGCCACTGTCGTCATTTCAATCAGGAGAGACTTGTTTGCAGATATGCAAATATTTATTTGAAAATACACATGCAAAGTAACAAAGGTTTCCATCAACTTTTGGAGATTAGATTAGATCGGTATGTAGGCTATATAATTTCTAGAGTTTTAGAAAAGCCAGTATATCCCCCCCGATGGAGTCTAGACACTGGCGGTGGTGATTAAACCAGAAGGGGGTCCGTCAGCCAGAAGAAGACCGAGAACCCCGCGGTTAAAGGTGCCTGGAGGTGGAAGGGGAGGAGACGGGTCGCACGCTCGTCTGCAGAGACAACAGATTTAAAACATGGTTGTTGTGCTGCGATTGGCTTGAACGAACGTGCCCGATTCTGATTGGATACGTGACGTGAGCTTGAGCTTCCCACCACACAGACTAACCAGCTGATTACGAGAGTGTGTAACATTAATGACGTCTCCCTGTCTGACTTTACGCTGAGCTACATACCTGACAACGAACAGCACTGAATCTGATGTTGGATGTGTCACGCCAGGTCGTGAAATGGTCACCTAATATTTTATCTATTGATTCGTTATCTTGTGTTTTTCGTGGTGGTCGGCACGTAATGGGAACAACGGGACGGTTGGGTTTAGGAAAAGAAGAACGGGGAAAGGAAACGTCACACGTGGGACCAGATCCCCGGTCTCCTGGGTGAAAGTCCTGTGTTGTTGTTGGACCCCCCCCCCCCCCCCGACCAACCTCCCCACGCTGATTTTCGGCCTTTCATACGACTCGCTACCGTAGTCCTGCTGTGATCATGAAATATGCTTCCCATTTAAAAAAACGTGCTGACCACCATGAAATAAACGAGATAAACATGTCAGTGTACACATTACATTACATGTCATTTAGCTGACGCTTTTATCCAAAGCGACTTACAATTGCTATATATCAGAGGTCACACTCCTCTGGAGCAACTAGTGTCTTGCTCAGGGACACATTGGTTGACGGCTCATCGTGGGAATCGAACCCAGGTCTCCCTGGACCTGGATAATCTCCTTCATAGATGCATCAAGTCTGCAGATTCATCTATACACGAGATTTCTTACTACAGCTTGCTGTGTATTAAGTTGTGCAGACACAAACATGTCACTAGCACTACACCATCTATATATAGGCCTTTTAAGTAGTATTCTCAAAGCCTGTAATCTTTTCATGCTTCCCTTGTAATTAAGCCACAAGGTTGCAGCACACAGAGGTGTACGATACGCTTTAAACAAAGACATGTTTACAGCATCAGAACACCTACGCACCTTACGTGCAGGGATATTTGACATGTGCATAAATCTTACAGCACGGCCTGTAAATATCATCATAATCCATAATTTTATCAGGAACAAAACGCCCGAGATATTTCACTCCGTTACAAACACTGACTGTGTCTCATCCTGCATACGTCCATCAGCCCACTGCTGATGTTCACTGACCACTTCCTGCCGTAGTCCCACTTTGGATGGTTAGTATCGTCCCAAAAGGAACAGGAAATGACGAGCGGGATGAGCGTGACGAACAGCCTCTCAAAATGTGATGAAGATCTTGTAAACTGACCTTTGTTGATCTGAGATGAAGACAGATTCAGCAACTGCACGGCCGATTTCTCCTTAACATGTTTCCAGAAACACGTCACGGTGAAATATTTTAGTAGAATATGAGATCGTGTTCTGAACGAGACGCCGTTATGGTCGGGGAGCAGCCAGACCCACGTGACGCGGTCGTCCAATCAGCTGCCGGTCGACGTCCCTGGTCCCTCCCCTTTCCGCTTTGTAGTCAAGATGGCGCCCGTTTAGTGCGCGTAGGGTCCATCGTTCCACACTGAACTTTTAGACCGTTTTTAGGGGGTCATCCGGGTACTTTCAGTGCGTTATCTCCACGATATACTTAAAACTACGTGTTTGAAGTGTGACAGCAGGCGGTTTGAGACACAGCGAGATCGTTGCCCGCCAATTTGAAAACCGGAAATTTCAGAGTGTGATTCTCTTTGGTGCGACAGATCAACACAACGCTCTCGTATTGTATTTGTAGCGATACGCCAAAGCTTACTTTCACCATCCCGTGACTGCAGTGACCTACCGAATCTTAATGTGCCATTCTGATCTATGCCCACCAGGTTTGTGACGCGATTCATCGACCTGGATGGCCTGTCTTGCATCCTGAATTTCCTGAAGTCAATGGACTACGAGACCAGCAACTCTCAGGTCCACACGTCGCTGATCGGCTGCATCAAAGCCCTGATGAACAACTCTCAGGGCAGAGCTCATGTCCTGGGTCACTGCGAGAGCATTAATATCATCGCACAAAGTCTCACCACCGAAAGCATCAAAACCAAGGTACATTATGTTATGATCACGCAAAAAAAACATGAAAAAAACGTGAGAAAAAAAACGTGAAAAAAAATGATTAAAAAAACGTGAAAAAAAACGTGAGGAAAAATAACTATGTGACAAAAAACCATGTCAGAAAAAAAACATGTGAGGAAAAAGAACGCAAGAAATAAAATGTGAGAAAAAAACATGTAAGAAAAAAACGTGACAAAAAAACATGTAAGACAAAAACATGTAAGAAAAAAACATGTAAGAAAAAAACATGTAAGAAAAAAAAACATGTAAGAAAAAAACATGTAAGAAAAAAACATGTAAGAAAAAAACATGTAAGAAAAAAACATGTAAGAAAAAAAAACATGTAAGAAAAAAACATGTAAGAAAAAAACATGTAAGAAAAAAAACATGTAAGAAAAAAACATGTAAGAAAAAAAACATGTAAGAAAAAAACATGTAAGAAAAAAACATGTAAGAAAAAAAAACATGTAAGAAAAAAACATGTAAGAAAAAAACATGTAAGAAAAAAAACATGTAAGAAAAAAACATGTAAGAAAAAAACGTGACAAAAAAACATGTAAGACAAAAACATGTAAGAAAAAAACATGTAAGAAAAAAAAACATGTAAGAAAAAAACATGTAAGAAAAAAACATGTAAGAAAAAAACATGTAAGAAAAAAAACATGTAAGAAAAAAACATGTAAGAAAAAAAAACATGTAAGAAAAAAACATGTAAGAAAAAAACATGTAAGAAAAAAAACATGTAAGAAAAAAAAACATGTAAGAAAAAACAAGTGAGAAAAAAACATGTAAGAAAAAAACATGTAAGAAAAAAACATGTAAGAAAAAAAACATGTAAGAAAAAAAACATGTAAGAAAAAAACATGTAAGAAAAAAACATGTAAGAAAAAAACATGTAAGAAAAAAAACATGTAAGAAAAAAACATGTAAGAAAAAAAAACATGTAAGAAAAAAACATGTAAGAAAAAAACATGTAAGAAAAAAAACATGTAAGAAAAAAAAACATGTAAGAAAAAACAAGTGAGAAAAAAACATGTAAGAAAAAAACATGTAAGAAAAAAAACATGTAAGAAAAAAAACATGTAAGAAAAAAAAAACATGTAAGAAAAAACAAGTGAGAAAAAAACATGTAAGAAAAAAACATGTAAGAAAAAAACATGTAAGAAAAAAAACATGTAAGAAAAAAAACATGTAAGAAAAAAAAAACATGTAAGAAAAAACAAGTGAGAAAAAAACTAGAAAAAACGTGTAAGAAACCATGTAAGAAAAAAATATGAGGGAAAAAAAACATGTAAGAAAAACGTAAGAAAAAAAATCGTGAGGAAAAACAACCGCGTGAGAACTCCGTATTGATCTGATCTCCTTTTTGCTCGCTAACCCCCTTGGAATGAACGCGGCTTGAATTAGTTTCCTCCTCCATGTAATAATACACGGTCTATTGCTGAAGTAGCATTGATCACTTCCCACAGGAGATAAACAATAATTCAGCAGTCAGGGACATGCACACCAGAAAGGGGGAAATCCCCCCCGCGTTACAACCCATGTGGCCGTGTGGTCTGGAGGACTCGTTTCTTTAAGGTCAAACTTGTACTTGACCCTTTTAAAATCACCATGTTCCAGTTATTAATCATGGAAATCTTTCTCCTTCTCATTTGTAATTGTCTCCCTAGGTCGCGGTGCTAGAGATCCTTGGTGCCGTATGTTTGGTGCCAGGAGGCCACAAGAAAGTCCTGGAAGCCATGATGCACTACCAGAAATACGCCGCGGAGAGAACGCGCTTCCAGGTCTGCTTGTGATTTGTTTGTGCTGCTTCATTTCATCTGTTGTGGATGAAACAGGTTCTCATGTCTTGACGCGAAGACCCGTAAGAGGAGAATTCTCTAGGCTTCCCATAGACAAAATGTTCTTAATTGTTATAATAACTGGAGATAGCATGATAATCAACAATAATCACATAAATCATCAAAACCATTAGGAATCATCCTCTAAGGACAGAAAGTGATTGGCAGCATTCTATTCTATGTTTTGTAAAGGTGTGACGTTCGGTTCTGTTCTGTGTTTTGTGTGCAGACCCTGCTGACAGACTTGGACAGATCCACAGGCCGCTACAGAGATGAAGTCAGTCTGAAGACGGCCATTATGTCCTTCATCAATGCTGTTCTCAGCCAGGGAGCAGGAGAGGTGAAGAACCATCTACACGTCTCTCTCTGTTTCTAAAAACTTTCATTTTCTGATGTCAGATCTCTTTTAGGACTTGGTTTGTGATGCACCATAACCTAGTAGTCCTTACCTAGGTACTGTCAGGGCACGCCCTCATACTCTGCTTCTGACTGGCTAGTAGTCCTTACCTAGGTACTGTCAGGGCACGCCCTCATACGCTGCTTCTGACTGGCTAGTAGTCCTTACCTAGGTACTGTCAGGGCACGCCCTCATACTCTGCTTCTGACTGGCTAGTAGTCCTTACCTAGGTACTGTCAGGACACGCCCTCATACTCTGCTTCTGACTGGCTAGTAGACCTTACCTAGGTACTGTCAGGACACGCCCTCATACTCTGCTTCTGACTGGCTAGTAGTCCTTACCTAGGTACTGTCAGGGCACGCCCTCATACTCTGCTTCTGACTGGCTAGTAGTCCTTACCTAGGTACTGTCAGGACACGCC
>CM042444.1:589181-594181 GCA_023631565.1 Gymnocephalus cernua | reverse complement strand
CACTTTTATAAGTGATTTCTTCTTATACGACAGTTTTATCTGCCGGCTGCAGGCATCTTCAGATGGGTCACGTGATGTTTCTGTGAGGTTGAGAAACCTTCTCTATCAGATTCATACAGAAGAGGATTAGGGCCACATGTGAAAACAAGTTTAAAGTTAGAATTATGAAAATAAATTCAGAAATCTAAGAAAACAGAATTCTGACTTCAAACTCAGAACGCCAATACAGTTCATCACATGTGGCCCTAATCCTCGTCCGTAGAGTCGTGGCGTGTTCCTGTAGTGATGAATCCTATTGTCCTCGATCATTCAGGGCGTGTGACAGTTGATCGTAATTAGCATTAACGCCCCGCCTAGCCACATAAAAGGGCACTGAAGGGCCGTGTGCACACACAAGTAAGTACAGCATGCTAGCTCAGTTTCAGTGCAAAAGCAAAAGTCAGTCCCTCCAGAAAAACGCAGAGTTTTTTTGTGATTGTTGAGGGCAAAAATCCTTGATTATGCGGCACGTTTTCTTAATAAATGCGATGGAATATGCGGAATATTTATGCAATTTTATGCGATGAAATTGCGGGAACTTGCAAAAACTGCAGTTTGATGAAAAAGAGAAAACAAAGTGATTCCCCCCCAACACCGTGTTCTCACTAGGAGAAATGACGTCACTTCATAACGTTCCCATGGCAACAGGGGAAAATGGCTGCTCTCGTGTGAAGTAAACGCAACATTTTTCATCTTTCTGCTGAGATATATGTAACTTTTTAACGATAATGCGGGGATTATGAAATCATGCAAGCCCCGCATATTTTTTGCGCGGAAATCTGCAATTTAAAAGTGCGGCGTATTTGAAAAAATGCGCCCCCCCCCGCATAAATATGCAGACTTTGGCTGATTATGCGTTGAATTATGGGATCGCATAATCACGTTATTCTGGAGGGACTGAAAAGAAGCAAGCAAACGGGCACCAATAACCGTTACAACAACAACGCACCCAAAAAGGAAACACATGAACGTGAAAATGTGTGACGTGTGCAGTTCATTTCCCCAGCAGCCCAGAAACAAAAACCTCTGTGTGTTCTCTGTTTGCTTGTGTGCCTGCAGGCTCTGCCAGGAGAACGAGGCCAAACAATGGAAAGAACAAGCTGATAAAATGAGGAAAGGTAAACACATCCACTGTACATGTGCAGACGGCGGTTGGACTGTCGCATCCGACGCAGTCTCACTCCCAGCGCGGCAAAGAGCATCGCGTTGGCGTCTCAGTCGGACGCATCCTGTTAAGACGCCGACCCACCAACCAGATAACCGGCCGTCTGACGGTCTGGCGAGGTCGGTGACTCGAGTCTGGCGAGGTCGGTGACTCGAGTCTGGTCGGCGCGTTCCGTGCCGTCGTCAGTCGGAGGAGCCGTCGGCCTTCATTTGGGACGATTTGACTCGTTGAATCGGAGGGCGGGCAGTCGGACTCAACGACCAATCTGATTGGTGGAGAGCTAACCAGGAAATGGCGAGCGGGATGAGCGTGACGAACAGCCTCTCAGAATCTGATGAAGATCTTTTAATCTGACCTTTGTTGATCTGAGATGAAGACAGATTCAGCAACTGCACGGCCGATTTCTCCTTAAAATGTTTCCAGAAACACGTCACGGTGAAATATTTTAGTAGAATATGAGATCGTGTTCTGAACGAGACGCCGTTATGGTCGGGGAGCAGCCGGACCCACGTGACGCGTTCGTCCAATCAGCTGCCGGTTTTCATTTATTGGGCGACAATCCAGATTAGCGCCGCCTGCTGTTATGGAGACGTATTCAGCTCACGCACACGTGCAGAACGTACGCTCAAGTCGGCGTCTCTTCGGTGTGTTCTGAGGAACTTTTTGGACCGACTCGGGGAGACTGATCAGTCCGACTGGCTTTACTGCCGCCGGCCGGCCGTCTGGTTGGTGGTCAGAACCGTCTGGTTGGTGGTCAGAACCGTCTGGTTGGTGGGTCAGAGCCGTCTGGTTGGTGGTCAGAACCGTCTGGTTGGTGGTCAGAGCCGTCTGGTTGGTGGTCAGAACCGTCTGGTTGGTGGGTCAGAGCCGTCTGGTTGGTGGTCAGAACCGTCTGGTTGGTGGGTCAGAGCCGTCTGGTTGGTGGTCAGAGCCGTCTGGTTGGTGGTCAGAACCGTCTGGTTGGTGGGTCAGAGCCGTCTGGTTGGTGGTCAGAGCCGTCTGGTTGGTGGTCAGAACCGTCTGGTTGGTGGTCAGAACCGTCTGGTCGGTGGGTCAGAGCCGTCTGGTCGGTGGTCAGAACCGTCTGGTTGGTGGTCAGAACCGTCTGGTTGGTGGTCAGAGCCGTCTGGTTGGTGGTCAGAACCGTCTGGTTGGTGGTCAGAGCCGTCTGGTTGGTGGTCAGAACCGTCTGGTTGGTGGTCAGAACCGTCTGGTTGGTGGTCAGAGCCGTCTGGTTGGTGGGTCAGAGCCGTCTGGTTGGTGGTCAGAACCGTCTGGTTGGTGGGTCAGAGCCGTCTGGTTGGTGGTCAGAACCGTCTGGTTGGTGGTCAGAACCGTCTGGTTGGTGGTCAGAGCCGTCTGGTTGGTGGTCAGAACCGTCTGGTTGGTGGTCAGAGCCATCTGGTTGGTGGGTCAGAGCCGTCTGGTTGGTGGTCAGAACCGTCTGGTTGGTGGTCAGAGCCGTCTGGTTGGTGGGTCAGAGCCGTCTGGTTGGTGGTCAGAACCGTCTGGTTGGTGGGTCAGAGCCGTCTGGTTGGTGGTCAGAGCCGTCTGGTTGGTGGGTCAGAGCCGTCTGGTTGGTGGTCAGAACCGTCTGGTCGGTGGTCAGAGCCTTAACGTGAACAAGGCAAAGGGGAAGTTTAAGTTTATTCATTTCAGAAAGGGACAGCGTATATTAATGAACATTTAGAAGAATGTAAATATACAGGATTATAGCCAAAGGCTAATTCCCATCACTGGTCCCTGACAGGTTGATGGTCCCTATAAGTTAAGTTACATAAATAAAACAAATCAGAGTAAAACATCACAATAAAACATTACATAAATTACATAAACTACAGATCAACAACAGAGGACAAATTACAGATTGTCCCAGCTAATGAGTAGCCATCTTTTAATCTCAAACTGGGACGATGGGGAGCTTGGCTGGTCTCTATGTTTTCCCTCCCATAATCACTGCAGGTCACTGTGTACAAAAGAACAAGACAATCCTTTCTGTTGGTTGTAATGAAGTCACCCCAAAACTTTGCGTACTCACTTAGCTGAGAATTAATGCTTAGAAAGTGCTTTGCTAATTTCACGATGTAGTCAACAACACAAACTAGACCTGCAGGTTGGTTCATCAAGGTCCAAGCACGCAATGCGACCTAGAAGAGCACATCGTGGTAATTAGTAGGGGTGCAAGATTCAGAAATCCCAGGAGGCGCCCAGTTGGCCCATGTGTAGAGGTTTACTCCTCAACGCAGCGGGACTCTAAAATAAAATTATAAAAACATTTGTTTTTATTGATTTTTGTAATTCTATGAATTGATTTTGAATCGGTGGAGCTTGAATTGCGATATAAATGTGAATTGATTGTTGTTGATTGTTAGGTCAAGATGCAGGAAGTGACGATGCTTGTTTGTTATGTGTAGTTCTGCAGCTCTGCCTTCGAGACTTTTACCGTTTACTCTGAATGAGTCCACTTCCCAGAGGTCACGTGTTACCAGCTGTGTCACCTTCTCTCCTCTCTAGAGCATCAGAACTTACAGCAGCGTCTGGAAAAGAAAGAGAGGGAGTGCGAGGCCAAGAACGAGGAGAAAGAAGAGATGGTGGCAATGCTGAACAAGATGAAAGACAAACTGGAGCGAGAGACCAACGACCACAAGCAGACCCGACTACAAGTGGAAGAACTGTCGGCTCGGCTGCAGCAGCTCAACTCTGTGAGTTACGGTGGCCGAGAAGGTTCAATATCTCTCAATAACCCGAAAAATTCCCTTTGGTCCTACAGCCCACGAGTTGAATGCGTTCTTTTTGCCAGTCAGATTTTCATTGTTTACATTAGCTCTCGCCAGGTTAGCCATTGTTAGCAACGCCAGTTTAAACAACATATACGCTGTATTTTTGTGCGTACAAACCGCGTGACAACACAGATAGAAGACAGCGCTGCGTGTACACAAATAACACAGAAGTGGTTATAACTGTATGTTATAACTATGTTACTACAGCTTTCACAACTGTCGATACACGGGGCAGCCATGTTGGATTTAGAACTCGTAAAATAAACTAAAATATAATAAAACTCTTGCTAGCTGTTCAACATCACCAACCTGCCTTTTTTTTTGCATATTTGTGTAATATTTTGAATCATCTACAAGCTGAAAATGATCCCAAAAAGATCCCAGCTTCACAATGATCACGCCTTGGTCACCTGTTCATGATGAATAATATTATGTTTTCTTAATGATCACGCCTTGGTCACCTGTTCATGATGAATAATATTATGTTTTCTTAATGATCACGCCTTGGTCACCTGTTCATGATGAATAATATTATGTTTTCTTGATGATCACGCCCTGGTCACCTGTTCATAACTAATAATATTATGTTTTCTTAATGATCACGCCCTGGTCACCTGTTCATAACTAATAATATTATGTTTTCTTGATGATCACGCCTTGGTCACCTGTTCATGATGAATAATATTATGTTTTCTTGATGATCACGCCCTGGTCACCTGTTCATAACTAATAATATTATGTTTTCTTGTCAGATTTCTAGTGTTCCAGGAGGACCTCCTGTGACTTCCGGTAGTTTATTTCCTCCTGGTCCTGTCCCGTCTTCCTCCTCTTCTCTTCCTCCTCCATCTGCTCCTCCTCCTCCTCCTCCTCCTCCTCCTCCTCCAGGAGGTCCACCAGGTTTTGGCATGGCTCCTCTTGCTCCACCTCTTCCACTCGGCGTTTCACTAGCAACGGCCCAGAAGAAGAATATTCCTCAACCGTCTAACCCGCTGAAGTCCTTCAACTGGAGCAAACTG
>CM042444.1:551681-579181 GCA_023631565.1 Gymnocephalus cernua | reverse complement strand
CTGTACGTTTATCTCTCCTGCTTCTGTTACAATTTTGCGGGAACCAATCACAAACTGGTTTATCCACCTGGCGCGCTATTGGCCGGTTTAACACGATCACGATAGAGAAGCGACCAAGCAGCTTCTTGTTTACATTCAACATGGCGCCCACCGAAGCGCAGCGACCCGTTGATACCCGTCATGATCTATGTCTTTCTTTCCAGCTGAAGAAAGACAGGGAACAGAAGGCGAGGAAAGCCAAAGCCAATGAAGAGGAGGAGGGCGGTGAGTTTGATGACTTGGTGTCCGCTCTGCGCTCTGGAGAGGTGTTTGATAAGGATCTATCCAAAATGGACCGTAGGAGACAGCGGCGAGGTAACTTGGTGGACATCAGCCGGGAGAGACCCGCAACAACACTGACCCAGTAACAGGACACCATGTAACCCTTCGGACGTGTCGCTGGTACAGTGAAAAGCAGACACTGGAGCTGTTGCAATGTAATTTATGAACCGTCATGAATGTATCTTAATGTATTGACCTGAAGCAGAACACTGTTATTATTATGTTATTATTGAATAATAATAATTTCCAAAACAGTCTCAGGACCCGCAAAGCCCGACGCAAGCGTCAGTTTCCCGTCCAGCGTCCACGTCTTTTAAATAGTAAATGCACCTACACCCGTCTTTGCGCTCGTGGGCGTGCTGGTCTTACAGGGAGGTGTGTTCAGGTGCATTCTGGGCGTGCTGGTCTTACAGGGAGGTGTGTTCAGGTGCATTCTGGGCGTGCTGGTCTTACAGGGAGGTGTGTTCAGGTGCATTCTGGGCATATTGCTATCTTGAGGCAGCAGGAAGTGATGGCACCGTTGACCAACAAAAACCTGGTCTAAAGTCAATAATATAGTGTTTCATTGTTATTTTAACAGCACATACGTAAAATGCTCCGAGGCTCGCCAGGTGCTTCACCCTAAAAGACAGATATGTTCTCAGACATGCGATAACTTACGGTGTTACTAGTATAGTTTGCACAAGTTTGCACCTCTGGTTCATTTGTGAGTTCTTTCAGAATTGTAAACAAAAGCAAATCTGTCTGTTTATCATCTAAAAACATGAATTGGTAAAATTTATAACCCACCAAATAAAAAAACTATGATTTAGTAACTGTCATATTAAAGATACTTTAAACAACAGTTTGTAAATATCTACACAGTTGTATCCTGCAGAAATTGCATTAATTGCACTAAAGTTGATGTATTCATTTTTAATATTTCAAATAATTTTGAACCAAACACTTTTTGTTTTTGGGGTGGATTGCATTTTAAAAAAAAGAAGATAATTATAATTGTTAATATTCTGACCACCGACCAGACGGTTCTGACCACCAACCAGATGGTTCTGACCCACCAACCAGACGGTTCTGACCACCGACCAGACGGTTCTGACCACCGACCAGATGGCCGACCGGCGGCGGTAAAGCCAGTCGGACTGATCAGTCTCCCCGAGTCGGTCCAAAAAGTTCCTCAGAACACACCGAAGAGACGCCGACTTGAGCGTACGTTCTGCACGTGCACGAGACGTAATACGTCTCCATAACAGCAGGCGGCGCTAATCTGGATTGTCGCCCCAAAAAATTAAAACCGGAAATGACGAACGCGTGTTTCTGAAAACATGTTAAGGAGAAATCGGCCGTGCAGTTGCTGAATCTGTCTTCATCTCAGATCAACAAAGGTCAGTTTAAAAGATCTTCATCAGATTCTGAGAGGCTGCTCGTCACGCTCATCCCGCTCGTCATTTCCTGGTTAGCTCTCCACCAATCAGATTGGTCGTTGAGTCCGACTGCCCGCCCTCCGATTCAACAAGTCAAATCGTCCCAAATGAAGGCCGACGGCTCCTCCGACTGACGACGGCACGGAACACACCGACTATACTCGAGTCACCGACCTCGCCAGACTCGAGTTACCGACCTCGCCAGACTCGAGTCACCGACCTCGCCAGACTCGAGTCACCGACCTCGCCAGACTCGAGTCACCGACCTCGCCAGACTGTCAGACGGCCGGTTATCTGGTCGGTGGGTCGGGGTCTTTAGGTGAAAATCCCATGAATCAGGGAGAGTTGAGAATATGTTGATCCACTTGCAAACTACGTTGCAAATATATACTTGAACGCATAATTGTGTACAGTGTAGAATGTATATTTTATGTAATATTAAAAGTAAGACGTTTCAACAACGCCGCTATATAAACATTGATTTACTTTGCAAAATCAAAACTAAATTCAACGGTGATTCAACCTTCGTCCCTGATGTTGTTTCGACCGTGAATAAACGTTGAAATGCCATCTGGGAATATATTTATTGTTATTGTTCTTGGTGTGGACGGTTCTTAACCGAGGATCAGTATTATCAGTTGATAGTCCAGGTGTCCAGGTGTGTTATTTATAATAATTACAGTCCCCTAACAAGGCTTGTTCACCAGCAGCTGTAGCTTGTCCATAGATCAGATATCAAGCGTCTAACGCTACTTAGCGTTTCAATCAAATATGTATAGATGTCCAGATAACCAATAGGTGGCCACCGAGTCGGGTCACTGATCCACAGTGTTCGAGGCAGAGCCCCATTCATTCCTATGAGAGTTGCTCAGTGGCGAATAAAGCCAAAAAACTTCAACTTCCACGTATAAAATGCGATGCATTTGCCCATAAAGCAGGCGCACTAGAGACCCCCGCCGGCCGAGCCGGTGTAGAAATATTTTATTCACAAAATGTGTGTATGAGCTCGTTGCAAAAGAGCTGTTGTAGTCACTGAGGAAGTGGTTAAAAGTGACCTAAAGTTAAAGCTTAACTCATAAAATAGTTTAGGCTGTTATGGCATAGAGGTGCATTGTTTGAAGGTTGTGAAAACAGACGAGGAAGTTGCACCACACAGAAGGCCCCGACCTTGTGTGCGTGTGTGAAGATACCAGTTTCTGTCTAGAAATAAGAAGACCCCCCCCCCCCATGAGGAATGGATAAAAGCTTGAGGGAGAGAGCAGATCAGGGCTCATAATTCGGAGGACAACTTGGTGGCCCGAGCCCTGACTTGATGTCTGTTGCTAGGGAAACTTAGACTCTGTTTTGTCAACCCACAGCTGTGTTGTAACTCGTATGCTGGACTCAGTAAACTTGCTTAACTGAACTCTTTGTCTCAGATTGATTCTTGTGTTTTGGTAAACATTAAAGGACAAATCCGGCGCAAAATGAACCTAGGGGTTAATAACACATGTGTCGACTGCACGACGTGCAGTTGCTGAATCTGTCTTCATCTCTGATCAACAAAGGTAAGTTTAGAAGATTTTCCTCAGATTTTGAGAGACTGTAGTCACGCTCATGCCGGCTCCCTGTTTCCGGGTTAGCTCTCCACCAATCAGATTGGTCATTTGAGCCCGATTGCCAGCAGTGCCCGCCCTCCAGACTATGCTATACAAATCGGCCCAAATGAAGGCCGACGGCTCCTCCGACTGACGACGGCACGGAACACGCCGACCAGACTCGAGTCACCGACCTCGCCAGACTCGAGTCACCGACCTCGCCAGACGGTCAGACCGCCGGTTATCAGGTTGATCTGTAGACGGCTTTAGACGTAGTCATGTTTTCAAATCTCCACTTAGCTTTTAGCACTGATTTAATGTAGGGCCCTATGGAATCTGTCTCATAACTTTTTAAAAATTGTAGTTTTGCGATTCCGTCCATTATTTGGTATCACTGAAACTACTGGGCTCTACATTAACGGTGCCATCAGTCTGGGACCGGCCCCTCTGCGTTAATCAACAGTTGATCAACAGGCTTCTTTCTGAGGAGGGGATGTTTCCACATCGTCCAAAGCCTGTTGGGTATCGTGAACGAGTTTCTCTGTAAGATATTTGAACTTTTTGATTGAATGTAAATAAAACAATTGAATGCTTGTTTTGTCTGTTTGAAATGTGCATAACAACATATATATATATATATATATATATATATATATATATATATATATATATATATATATATATATATATATATATATATGTGTGTGTGTGTGTGTGTGTGTGTGTGTGTGTGTGTGTGTGTGCGTGTGTGTCTCTCTGTGTGTGTGTGTGTGTGTGTGTGTGTGTATGTCTGTGTCTGTGTTTGTCAGTGTGTGGAAACATTGTGTGTCGCCCCTTGTGGAGGATCTTGTGCATGCAGAAACAAAACAAAGCTGCATTCAAGAACACGCCTCAGCAGCAGCGCTCGGATAAAAAAGCTATTTACCTCTCTGTAAAACGAAAAATGTATCCCGCAGGTAACAGGCTTGAGTTACGGTCTGCTCAGTAGTTTAAAATAAACCCAAAATCACGGTCTAACGGGTCAGAAATGCGTCGTTGAGCTCCTTCTCTATCGGGTGGGACGTTCCCCGGCGCCCTGCCGTTGACTTTCGGTTCCCACAGGCAGCTGCTGAAGTAACGGCAGAGCGGTGCGATTCAATTCATTCCCTATGAGAGCAGCGGTACGTGAGCGCAGAACGCTAACGGCTAAACGGTGACGAAAGTTCCCGGATGTTCACCGCTCTAGGCAGCAGCGCTGCTCGGGCTGCCTGCTGCTGGATCCCCCACTTCCTGAATTCACAGCAACAGGAGCCAACAAACTGACATCGGATCGTTTTGTCCCCGGTAACCGCAAGATAAGCGTCGGGGTTTTCACTCCAGCGTCGCCGCTCCGCCGCGATGGTGGAGACTCCAGCCGGCTGTCTGTTTGAAGACATCCAGTATGAAGACATCCAAGTTGAAGGGGTAAACTTACGGCCGACTACAGCTCGAGAGAGGGCATTCACGTTAGCTGTGCACTGGGAGTTAAAATACAACTAGCTAGCTAACGTTTTGCAACGTTCTTGTTTGTGTTTATGAGCGACGCGGAGGCGAAAGAGAGACGCAGGAGGCTACTCTGCTGCTGAAAGCCTTCACTGTCCTTTAACGTGACATACAGGGAGAGTTGAGGCACATCACGGCATCGGAACCTACATGTAACGTTATTTTAACAAGTAGTGCGAGGCCTCGGTTTGGTAAAGGGCAGACACACTATAGTCGTAAAATGTGCACTGGGAAAACTCAGTGGTAGCTGCTTCTAAAGCAGTGCAGTAAAAACACAGTTTAGGGAAAGTGGCAGCTTTTACAAGCCTTCTCCAGATGTTGAGGGGGGGTATGTCCAGCTGTTTACCATGGTCACATTAATCTGCTTGTGTTGGGGTGGTGGGTGGGTGGTGGGGGTGCTGGACCCCTGCTGAGCCCCTGTTCCCCCCCCCATTGTGTCCTGAGTCATGTGGTCTGTCTGCAGGCGGTTGGCAGAGGGACGTTTGGAGTTGTGTACAAGGCCGTCTGGAAAGGAAAAGACGTCGCAATCAAAACCATCGAGAGTGAGAATGAAAGGAACGCGTTCCTGGTCGAGGTACTGGGAACACATACTACTACTACTACTACTACTACTACTACTACTACTACTGGGAATACACACTACTACTACTACTACTACTACTGGGAATACACACTACTACTACTGGGAACACATACTACTACTACTACTGCTACTACTACTACTACTACTACTACTACTACTGGGAATACACACTACTACTACTGGGAACACATACTACTACTACTACTACTGCTACTACTACTACTACTACTACTACTACTACTACTACTGGGAATACACACTACTACTACTGGGAACACATACTACTACTACTACTACTACTACTACTGGGAATACACACTACTACTACTGGGAACACATACTACTACTACTACTACTACTACTACTACTACTACTGGGAACACACACTACTACTACTACTACTACTACTACTACTGGGAATACACACTACTACTACTGGGAACACATACTACTACTACTACTACTACTACTACTACTACTGGGAATACACACTACTACTACTGGGAACACACACTACTACTACTACTACTACTACTACTACTGGGAACACACACTACTACTACTACTACTACTACTACTACTACTACTGGGAATACACACTACTACTACTGGGAACACACACTACTACTACTACTACTACTACTACTACTACTACTGGGAATACACACTACTACTACTGGGAACACACACTACTACTACTACTACTACTACTACTACTACTGGGAACACACACTACTACTACTACTGGGAACACACACTACTACTACTACTACTACTACTACTACTACTACTACTGGGAACACACACTACTACTACTACCGGGAATACACACTACTACTACTACTACTGGGAACACACACTACTACTACTACTACTACTACTACTACTACTACTGGGAACACACACTACTACTACTACCTACTACTACTACTACTACTGGGAACACACACTACTACTACTACTACTACTACTGGGAACACACACAACTACTACTACTACTACTACTACTAGGAACACACACTACTACTACTACTACTACTACTACTGGGAACACACACTACTACTACTACTACTACTACTACTGGGAACACACACTACTACTACTACTACTACTGGGAACACACACCTGTCTGCTGCATGTGGCTTCATTAAAATATCACATTATTACCTTTAATACTAAAACCAACTAACACACACACACCTACACACACACACACACACACACACTCAGAATATGAAGATATATACATAATATGTTCCAGTGTAATACACACATACAGTAAGATATACACATACAGTAAGATATACACATACAGTAAGATATACACACATACAGTAAGATATACACACATACAGTAAGATATACACACATACAGTAAGATATACACACATACAGTAAGATATACACACAAACCGTAAGATATACACACATACAGTAAGATATACACACATACAGTAAGATATACACACAAACCGTAAGATATACACACATACAGTAAGATACACACAATAAGATATATATATATATATATATATATATATATATATATATACACACACACACAGTAAGATACACACATACAGTAAGATATATATATACATACATACATACAGTAAGAGATATATATATATATATACATACATACATACATACATACATACAGTAATATATATATATATATATATATATATATATATATATATATATATATATATATATATATATATACACACACACACACATACAGTAAGATGTAATGTTGATGGTTCTGTGTTGTTTGTGTGCAGCTCCGCCAGCTGTCCCGGGTGAATCACCCCAACATTGTTAAGCTGTACGGCTCCTGTGACAACCCAGTGAGTACCCAGCACCTAGCACCCAGTACCCAGCACCCAGCACCCAGTACCTAGCACCTAGCACCCAGCACCCAGTACCCAGCACCCAGTACCTAGCACCCATCACCTAGCACCCGGTACCCAGCACCCAGTACCCAGTAACTAGCACCTAGCACCCAGCACCCAGTACCTAGCACCCGGTACCCAGCACCCAGTACCTAGCACCCAGTACCTAGCACCCAGTACCCAGCACCCAGTACCTAGCACCCAGTACCTAGCACCCAGTACCTAGCACCCAGTACCTAGCACCCAGTACCTAGCACCCAGTACCCAGCACCCAGTACCTAGCACCCAGTACCTAGCACCCAGCACCCAGTACCTAGCACCCAGTACCTAGCACCCAGTACCTAGCACCCAGCACCCAGTACCTAGCACCCAGTACCTAGCACCCAGTACCTAGCACCCAGTACCTAGCACCCAGTACCTAGCACCCAGCACCCAGTACCTAGCACCCAGTACCTAGCACCCAGCACCTAGCACCCAGTACCTAGCACCCAGTACCTAGCACCCAGTACCTAGCACCCAGCACCCAGTACCTAGCACCCAGTACCTAGCACCCAGCACCTAGCACCCAGTACCTAGCACCCAGTACCTAGCACCCAGTACCTAGCACCCAGTACCTAGCACCCAGTACCCAGCACCTAGCACCCAGTACCTAGCACCCAGTACCTAGCACCCAGTACCTAGCACCCAGTACCTAGCACCCAGTACCTAGCACCCAGCACCCAGCACTCACCTCTCTCTGTGTTCTTTATTCATTCATTTGTAAGATGTAACGATACGCTCAACTCACGAGTTTAAGTTCACGACACGATTTTCTTCAGATTTTCTCACGATTTTCTCACGATTCTTTTAATGGGCTGCAGAAATATTCCTTTATTTATATAAACTGTGCAGAACAGTAAATGTAGCGCAGCTTAGACGTTAGTTACAGATGACCCAATGTCTGCCTCTGTCTCGCCTTCGCTGCTCAGGTAATTGGTTTGTGTTCTCAGGTGTGTCTGGTCATGGAGTATGCAGAATGTGGCTCTTTGTATAACCGTAAGTCATATCACGTCTGTAAGATATTATATATATAAGTTGATTGTCATATATTTTAGTATGCTGATAGCGCCCCATGTTTGTGTGCATATATTTATCCTGTTCTGTGCTTTCCGTCCCTTAAACCAAGTCCTGCACAGTGCAGACCCTCAGTCCCCCTACACAGCCTCGCACGCCATGAGCTGGTGTCTGCAGTGTGCCGAGGGAGTCGCCTATCTGCACGCCATGAAGCCAAAGGCCCTGATTCACCGAGACCTCAAACCACCAAAGTAAGTCTCTTTATGATCACAGTCCACAGGTTATCTGCTGATTCTGAAGAGACGGGATTCTCGGTAATTACGGCTCAGGAGTCAGTTATCAGACTATGAACTGCTCGTTAGGAGTCAATTATCAGACTATGAACTGCTTGTTAGGAGTCAGTTATCAGACTATGAACTGCTCGTTAGGAGTCAATTATCAGACTATGAACTGCTCGTTAGGAGTCAGTTATCTGACTATGAACTGCTTGTTAGGAGTCAGTTATCTGACTATGAACTGCTCGTTAACTGCTCGTTAGGAGTCAGTTATCAGACTATGAACTGCTCGTTAGGAGTCAGTTATCTGACTATGAACTGCTCGTTAGGAGTCAGTTATCTGACTATGAACTGCTCGTTAGGAGTCAATTATCTGACTATGAACTGCTCGTTAGGAGTCAGTTATCTAACTATGAACTGCTCGTTAGGAGTCAGTTATCTGACTATGAACTGCTCGTTAGGAGTCAATTATCTGACTATGAACTGCTCGTTAACTGCTCGTTAGGAGTCAATTATCAGACTATGAACTGCTCGTTAGGAGTCAGTTATCTGACTATGAACTGCTCGTTAGGAGTCAATTATCTGACTATGAACTGCTCGTTAGGAGTCAGTTATCTGACTATGAACTGCTCGTTAGGAGTCAGTTATCTGACTATGAACTGCTCGTTAGGAGTCAGTTATCTAACTATGAACTGCTCGTTAGGAGTCAGTTATCTAACTATGAACTGCTCGTTAGGAGTCAGTTATCTGATTATGAACTGCTGTAAACAGAGCGTGCACGAGGAGTACCAGGCTCGTGCACCCTCTCTCGTGCACACGTTCAATAGGCGTTCCCTCTCGGGAGCAGGTAGGGTGTTGAGAGGGCGGTTCTTTTCTAAAATTTGGGGAAATCCTCCATTATACCTTTTTAAGGTGTAACAGTATATCTGGAGTGTGTAGCGTATCTAATCCATGTCCTCTGTATGTTCCAGTCTGCTGCTGGTGGCTCGTGGCACGGTGCTGAAGATCTGTGACTTTGGAACAGCGTGTGACATTCAGACCTACATGACCAACAATAAAGGCAGCGCCGCCTGGATGGCACCAGAGGTGTTCGAAGGTGAGCCCCAAACGCTTTCACTATTTTTAACCTGGACAATATTTACCTGTGTTGTCGTGTCTAAGTGTCTGATGGAAACAACAATCTTTGGTCCAGTATTAAGAGAGATCGCTGCAGTCGGCAGCGGAGACACAAGCTAGACTGCAAAGTTAATAATCGTCCAGCTTGTATTTGCCTTCACTAAAGTGCTTGTTTTGCTGCTGACAGACTCAGATTATTATTCTAAATGTCTGATAATATTATGGAAAGGATTTCAAAGGAGGTCGACCTTGTTGAAGAGTAAGACATCCACGAAATTGTGTTTGCTAAACCCACCAGACTCCATGTAAATAAACACTGATTTTAGCATCGTAAAACACACTTCATTCAAAGTCGACAGAAACAAAATAAAACTATGAAAAGCCGTTTTTGGGTCGTCTTTCCACTTCTCCAACCATCACAACTCTAGTTCTGGTTGTAATAAACACATAGTTTACAGATTTACATGTGAGAATATGTTGGCTCTATACACGTTAAAAGTATTGATTATTTAAATGGAGTCTGGTGGGTTTAGCGTAGCGACTTCAGAGCTGTTTCTGGTTAAACAGAAAGGTCTCAGAGAGGTTTTAAAGCTCTATCTCTGTAGGGATCCTTTCATAATGTTGTCAGACACTCAGAATAATAATCTGAGTCTGTCAGCGACAACAACTGAACTTTTAGTGGACGCTGAGTGCTGCTGAACATTTGCCCCGTAGGGTTATACTGCAGCTCGCTCTCTGGCTGCCGGTTACAGCGTTCACGCTCAATACTGGACCAATGTCAGAGATTATGTTCCCATCAGTCACTTACAGACAGAGACATGAAGACATGGGGGAATAGGGTCCAGGTTGAAAACCCCCGAAATGACCCTTTAATATATTACAATTAAGCAACAGCACCCAGTAGGCCTAACAACGCCACTTAGCTGTGATATAATCACAACGTGCCACGGACTTAAAGCTACAGTGTTCCACGCCTTTGACCGGCAGCTGATTGGACGACCGCGTCACGTGGGTCTGGCTGCTCCCCGACCATAACGGCGTCTCGTTCAGAACACGATCTCATATTCTACTGAAATATTTCACCGTGACGTGTTTCTGGAAACATGTTAAGGAGAAATCGGCCGTGCAGTTGCTGAATCTGTCTTCATCTCAGATCAACAAAGGTCAGTTTAGAAGATCTTCGTCTCCTTCTATTGGATAGTCGCGTCGCGTTCAACGGATTAATTTGCATAAAGATGGCCATCGGTCCCGCCGCCTTCCCGGGATGCTTTGCGGGCGCGTTAAAGTCGCTTGACGTCACCTATAGGAATAAAGTGGAGCGCCAGGTGGATCTGCACGGTTACGTGATCGTGCACGCGCCCCCGCCCCTCCTCCACGCAGCTGCTAGTAGCCAAGGAGGACACGGAGGATTAAAAAGACATGATGGACTCTTCAGAAGAGGTCATCATCTTCACTCGAGTTCCTGCGCGGGAAAGTCGCCGGACGCCACGATCTTGTGAACGCAGTCAGACTGAGAGATCCAGAGAGAGTTGTGAGCAGCAGAGAGTCTTAATTACTCATTTGGCTTGAATGTAACAGACGCTCATTAATATCAAAAAGCTGTAACAGAGCTATTGCTTTTACGAAAGGGTCGTTTATTTCCTGCATCTACTAAAAGTTCCTTTGGTGCGTGTGTGTGTTCCTCAGGCAGTAACTACAGTGAGAAGTGTGACGTGTTCAGCTGGGGCATTATCCTGTGGGAGGTCATCACACGCAAGAAACCCTTTGATGAGATCGGCGGCTCGGCGTTTTGTATAATGTGGGCCGTCCACAGAGGTGAGCCAAATACAACCAGGAGACCAGCTGCTCTGATGGTTCTTCTCTGATGTTCTGCTGCAGCTGCTCACAGTACTAGAGAAGTGCAATGATAAATTGGTGGAGAATGAATGAATGTATGAATAAATTAAATCTTTATTTCAAAAGATTGAAAGTTATCTATCTATCTATCTATCTATCTATCTATCTATCTATCTATCTATCTATCTATCTATCTATCTATCTATCTATCACAGGGCTTCTCAGGTGCTGCGAGCAAATCACTCCGCCCACGTAGCAGAAGCAGCAGTGCTTCCCTTTCTGAGAATATAGTTCCCAGTTTATATAAAGTTAGAAGATGGCTGTGTGTCATGTGACCTTGTTATTTGAGAATGAAACCATGTAAACCTACTCTGGTCTGTTGACTCCTAGCAGAATCAGATAGAATCAGAATAGAAGACACTTTATTGTCCCCGAGGGGAAATTTGTCTTGGACATAATGCTACAATCTGTTGCTTCACAACATGAACAACATGTAACAGAAAGAAACATAAAATAAAATACAATCAACATAAACATGAGATAAGCAAACTGTCCTAGGACACAAAAGAAGGACAGACATGACAGCACAGACAACACAACATCCTAAGAGTTAACTATGATAATTAAAGTGAAACAGTGCTGGTGTATTTATTGCCCCCCCCCCCTGCTCTGCTGGGCTGAGATTTCAGACCAGCGAGCTCCAACGTGTGCACACATTGTTGTGATGTGGCGTTGTTGGTGATAGGAGGGAACCAGCGTTTCCCTCGGGAAAGCTTATCACATGCCGACATTCCTGACCGACCGACTGACTGTTTACTGTGACGCAGGTACGCGGCCGCCGCTGATCAAAGACCTCCCCCAGCCCATAGAGACTCTGATGACCCGCTGCTGGGACAAGGAGCCCAGCCAGAGACCGTCCATGGAGGAGGTGAAGAACACCATGAGCCAGCTCATGAAGGTATCGTCCCAACACCAGCTGTTACTCCAGCTGTTACTCCAGCTGTTGCTCCAGCTGTTGCTCCAGCTGTTACTCCAGCTGTTACTCCAGCTGTTGCTCCAGCTGTTGCTCCAGCTGTTACTCCAGCTGTTACTCCAGCCGTTGCTCCAGCTGTTACTCCAGCCGTTGCTCCAGCTGTTGCTCCAGCTGTTACTCCAGCCGTTGCTCCAGCTGTTACTCCAGCTGTTACTCCAGCTGTTACTCCAGCTGTTACTCCGGCTGTTACTCCGGCTGTTACTCCAGCTGTTACTCCAGCTGTTACTCCAGCTGTTGCTCCAGCTGTTGCTCCAGCTGTTACTCCAGCTGTTACTCCAGCTGTTACTCCAGCTGTTACTCCAGCTGTTGCTCCAGCTGTTACTCCAGCTGTTACTCCAGCTGTTGCTCCAGCTGTTGCTCCAGCTGTTACTCCAGCTGTTACTCCGGCTGTTACTCCGGCTGTTACTCCGGCTGTTACTCCAGCTGTTACTCCAGCTGTTACTCCAGCTGTTGCTCCAGCTGTTACTCCAGCTGTTACTCCAGCCGTTGCTCCAGCTGTTGCTCCAGCTGTTACTCCAGCTGTTACTCCAGCCGTTGCTCCAGCTGTTACTCCAGCCGTTGCTCCAGCTGTTGCTCCAGCTGTTACTCCAGCCGTTGCTCCAGCTGTTACTCCAGCTGTTACTCCAGCTGTTACTCCAGCTGTTACTCCGGCTGTTACTCCGGCTGTTACTCCGGCTGTTACTCCAGCTGTTACTCCAGCTGTTACTCCAGCTGTTGCTCCAGCTGTTACTCCAGCTGTTACTCCAGCCGTTGCTCCAGCTGTTGCTCCAGCTGTTACTCCAGCTGTTGCTCCAGCTGTTACTCCAGCTGTTACTCCAGCTGTTGCTCCAGCTGTTGCTCCAGCTGTTACTCCAGCTGTTACTCCAGCTGTTATTCCAGCTGTTACTCCAGTTGTTGCTCCAGCTGTTACTCCAGCCGTTGCTCCAGCTGTTGCTCCAGCTGTTACTCCAGCTGTTACTCCAGCCGTTACTCCAGCCGTTGCTCCAGCTGTTGCTCCAGCTGTTACTCCAGTTGTTGCTCCAGCTGTTGCTCCAGCTGTTACTCCAGCTGTTACTCCAGCTGTTACTCCGGCTGCAGCCCAGTTCACACCACCGAGTCACGACTAGTTGAAACTTGCAGCTACTTGCAACGCGCCGGTCTGCGACATTCTAAAACCAGTTTACACCAGTGCCACGACACGCTGGATCATCTCCATAGACACTTCTCTGTAACTTGATTTATTATTTCAGGGTTTCCCCCCCCCCCGTAAAGTTGTTCTTTATCAGTACCTATACGTGCACTGATGGCAGCTTTACGAGGGTCCCTACATGGAAACAAGCATTGAGAACTGTGTAAGTGTACAGACGGTTTATTAAAAAGGTAGATTATGAAGACTGTAACGTTCACGTATACAAGCAGGCGCCATCGTGGGAAAACAGTCACGACCAGTCGCGTTATCGGGTTGTTGCGTCAGCACCTTAAAACTACAAAAGGATCATTCTCAGATTCTTACTGATGTGCAGAATAAACAAAGGAAATGTATCGTATACATTAGCTGTAGGTCCAACGGTAACGAGGTGTGTTTGGATCTTCCAGTACTTCCCCGGCTCTGAGGAACCACTCAAGCTGCCTCACCAGTCTTCAGACAGCAGGAGCAGCTCCTCGTCGGCCACAAGCACAGGTAGGCTGTCGCACAGGTAGGCTGTCGCACAGGTAGGCATGTTGCAACAGGTAGGCATGTTGCAATAGGTAGGCCGTTGTATAGGTAGGCTGTCGCACAGGTAGGCCTGTCGCACAGGTAGGCCTGTCGCACAGGTAGGCCTGTCGCACAGGTAGGCCTGTCGCACAGGTAGGCTGTCGCAATATGCAATAAATCAATTAATCACATGATAAATAAAAATGAGCTCGATAATATTTAAATGGTAATTATCGCGGCTGGAAAAATTTCCATTTTATGTATTGTTTCTGATTGTTTTGTAGATTTATTGTGTATATTTAAAATGTCTTCCAGTTCCAGTGTTAAATATTCTTTAGAAATAAAAGTGTATTGATCTTTGAAAAGGTGTACCTGCATCATTACCATTACATTAGATGGAAATGGTCTCAGAACGACAGTATTATCATTTATCGCAATCATTTCTGGGACAATTTATCGTCCAGCAAAATGTGTTATCGTGACAGGCCTAGTCTGGGTTTTTATATATATATATATATATATATATATATATATATATATATATATATATATATATATATAATATAGTCACAGGTAACTTTCAGCTTCTTTTTGCAGCTTCTGCTAATGCATAGTCAACAACTGTGTGTGTGTGTGTGTGTGTGTGTGTGTGTGTGTGTGTGTGTGTGTGTGTGTGTGTGTGTGTGTGTGTGTGTGTGTGTGTGTGTGTGTGTGTGTGTGTGTGTGTGTGTGTGTGTCTGTCTGCAGACTCGTATGCCGACTACACCATCAACAGTAACAAGAGTGACGACAACTCCGAACGCAGGAACTCTGTCGGCAGAGAAGAGACGCTGAAAAGCTTTGAGGCTAAATTTCCCCTCCAGTTCAAACCGTCGAAGGTAATCGGACCGGAAACGCTGGCAGCACACACGCATCCTGTCTGCGTACGTGCACATGCACACTTATGTTCCACTTTATCCCCAATGTGACAATATTCCCAATGTGATGCGGGTCATGTAAACAGCATATTCTGATTAACACGTGGGATATTCTGGTGGTGTTTGGGTTGTAGAAGCATTCTTTAGACATGTACACAGCGTCTCATGCTGGGTCCCTCCCCTTTCTGCTTTGTAGTCAAGATGGCGCCCGTTTATTGCGATTAGGGTCCTTCGTTCCACACTGAACTTTTAGACCGTTTTTAGGGGGTCATCCGGGTACTTTCAGTGACTGCGTTCTCAAGCAGCCGATATCCGGGTTATGGTCGGGTTAAGGTCACTATTCAGGTTTCTGAAACATTCAGAATAACCCGTTTCCATGCGTGAGCAGAGAGAGTTACTCCTGTATACGTGGAGTTTGTAATCAATCGGCGATATCCCGACGTAAACGGCGACGCGCAGTCAGCGTCTGGACGTACGGACGACCTTAAGACGCAATATGCGTCATTTCAACAAACACAACAACAACAGAAGACATTATATTCATGGTTTTCACCACACTAATAAAGACATTGGTTTCCTCCTCGCTCCAAAAGTGTGGTGCTGTCTGCGTCTCGCCATGTTTACCTCTACTTCCTGTTTACTTCCTGTATGCTGCACGCGGTGCATACAAGAAGTTCCTCTACTCAAAAGACAGAGATTCCTTGAGAATAGAACATGCGCAGAACACAAATCAATGTTCCTTCTGATGGAGATATGCCGATACGCGTCTACATGACCAGATATTCAGGTTAGAGAAGAGGTAACCCAGGGGTCATATTCAGGTTGTTGCCGGTGTTTACATGGCCGTGTGCGACCGGGTTATTGCTAATATTCTGGTTTTGAACGGATTATTGGCTGCATGTAAACGTAGTAGTCACTGTTATCTCCACCATATACTTCAAACTACGTGTTTGAAGTATGAGAGCAGGCGGTTTGAGACACAGCCAAAGTCTTTTTCGGAGTAAGGGCAACAGCTGGGATATGGCGTGCGTGTAAACGTAGTCTGTTTCTTGGCCCTCAGACCGCCACGCTGCGTACTGGTCTGTCCAGAGGGCCCAGCGTAGACAGCCAGCCAGGACGCTCCCAGAGCCCCACGCACTGCACCAGCCCGGTAACCACCACCAGCCAATCGGAGTTGAGGATGACGATTTGTCCCACAGGTAGGGAGCCTCATGAGCAGACTCCATGTTGCCCTGCTCGTGATATAAATACAATTACTGATACTAAAGGCGCTTTCACACCTGTGCAGCATTTGAGTTATGTTGCACTGCCCCCACTGCACCACTGGGGGGCGTTACAGTGCAACCTACCACAGGAGCTCTTTTACACTGTGTGTGTGTGTGTGTGTGTGTGTGTGTGTGTGTGTGTGTGTGTGTGTGTGTATAGCTACTAATGGTTTGGACAGCTCCATTCCCATGGCCTGCCTGAAGCTGGATCACCAGCTACAGGTAAGTTGAAAATATATAATTTGTTTACATTATAGTCCTCTCACAGCTGATAATCGAGTCGGCAAAGATTAATCCAGTAGTTGTCAACTGTTAAATTCATCTGCAACTATTTTGATAATCAATTATTGGTTTGAGTAATTAATATCTACAGTTAGGTCCGGAAATGTTTGGACAGTGACACAATTTTCATAATTGTGGCCCTGTGCGCTAACACAGTGGATTAGAAAGGAATCATCATCATCATCATCATCATCATCATCATCATGATATTCTTTATTCAGGACACATAAAAAATGGTCCATAGCAAACACATAGTACAAAAAACAAAGAACAATACAGGATAAAATCATACAATAAAATCATACAATAAAATCATCGAGATGGAATTGTAGTGCAGACTTTCAGCTTTATTTTGAGGGTATTTACATCAAAATTGGAGGAAGGGTTTAGGGATTACACACAGGGAGGGGGGGGGGCATGCAGGAAACTGTCACAGGTCGGACTCGAATCCTGGACCTCTGCGTCGAGGCATACACCTCCATATATGTGCGCCTGCTCTACCACTGATCCAACCCGGCCACCTACTCATTATTCTTGGTAGTTGTAACTAAACAGTTTGCAGTTATTGGACACGTGTTTGATTTGATAGGTTGATATTGAATCGTCTCCTCCAGTGTTCCTCCTGAAGATGAGGAAGTAGTAGGAAGTAGTAGGAAGTAGTAGGAAGTAGTAGGAAGAAGTAGGAAGTAGTAGGAAGTAGTAGGAAGAAGTAGGTCTTGATGAGCTCCGTGTGTACGCAGCAGGGTGTGAATCACGCCGCTGTCCCTGTGCTTTCAGCCGCTGACTCCGTGTCCAAACTCCAAGGAGTCCATGGCCGTGTTCGAGCAGCACATCAGGATGGCGCAGGAGTACCTCAAAGTCCAGTCGGAGATCGCCCACCTCACCCAGAGGAAGTAAGGCAACTCACAAAGAAATCATCCTCACACAATGTTGAAATGACGATTATTATTGATTATTATTATCTACGATTATTTATCCCTTGTTGTCTTCCCGTGCACCGTTCCTGGGGCAACATTTAAAATTTAAAAAAAATCGTTTTTGGTAAAAAATGTTGACATTTTTTTTATCACTTTCTCGACGTCTTCGTCACATTTCCACATTTTTGTCAGTTTTCGACATTTTTGTAACTTTTCAACATTTTTGTCACTTTTCCACATTTTTCGACGTTTTTGTCACATTTCCACATTTTTGTCACTTTTCAACATTTTTGTCACATTTCAACGTTTTTGTCACTTTTCGACATTTTTGTCACATTACAACATTTTTGTCACTTTTCAACATTTTTGTCACTTTTCAACATTTTTGTCACTTTTCAACATTTTTGTCACTTTTCGACATTTTTGTCATTTTTCGACATTTTTGTCACTTTTCGACATTTTTGTCACATTTCAACGTTTTTGTCATTTTTCAACGTTTTTGTCATTTTTCGACATTTTTGTCACTTTTCGACATTTTTGTCACATTTCAACGTTTTTGTCATTTTTCAACATTTTTGTCACTTTTCGACATTTTTGTCACTTTTCGACATTTTTGTCATATTTCAACGTTTTTGTCACTTTTTGACATTTTTGTCACTTTTTGACATTTTTGTCACTTCCAAATTTTTGTCACATTTCAACATTTTTGTCACTTTACGACATTTTTGTCACTTTTCAACATTTTTGTCACATTTCCACATTTGTTAAGGTATATTTAGGTAGATTTAATATGTGATCTTAAGATGCTAGCCGTGTTTATACTATGCTAAGCTAAGCTAACCATTCATTTACTTCTCATGTCTCTGAGACGAAGAAGGTAAAATCAAGCAAATGCATGTAATTCCAAAAATGTTGAAGCAGTCCTTTGAGACTCATTCTCTGTTTCTGACTGGCTAGTAGTCCTTACCTAGGTACTGTCAGGACACGCCCTCATACTCTGCTCCTGACTGGCTAGTAGTCCTTACCTAGGTACTGTCAGGACACGCCCTCATACTCTGCTTCTGACTGGCTAGTAGTCCTTACCTAGCTACTGTCAGGACACGCCCTCATACTCTGCTTCTGACTGGCTAGTAGTCCTTACCTAGGTACTGTCAGGACACGCCCTCATACTCTGCTTCTGACTGGCTAGTAGTCCTTACCTAGGTACTGTCAGGACCTCATACTCTGCTTCTGACTGGCTAGTAGTCCTTACCTAGGTACTGAGCATGTGGGACTCAGTACAAAGATGGAACAGAAGTGAGATGTCTCACTCTGTAGCTAAAACAGAGAGCTCAACACACAGGGTGAAAAGAGGAGCTGCAGCAATGTGCAGTACAACAAATATATGGTGTTTTCTGAAAATTAAACCACATAAACCTATTCTGGTACAAGGATAATATGGCATCTTTAAGGTAAAAGTGACCAGGCTGCCTGTTCAGACATGATGAAGGAGGTTCTGTGTTTGCAGACAGGAGCTGATGTCGGAGCTGGAGCAGGACCAGAGGGAGCAGCAGACCGCGTCCCGACTCATCCAGGAGCACAGCAAGCTGCTGGAGGAGAACAGCAACCAGTCTGCCTACTACCAGGGCCTGAAGAGCAAACTGAGCCTGATCAAGAGTCAGAACCAGCACCACAGCTAGGAACAGGAGCCGCCAACAGTCCACGTCTCCTCTGTTCTCTGTGACGGATGAGAGGAAGCACTCCATGCACCCACCGTAAAGTACGGAAGCCCGTTAACCCCCCAAAAAGAACATATTTTACTCACCACGAAACATTGTACCAAGATAACTTAAACACAGACGAGGCGACGTTGGTCCTCTTTAGGGTCGGGCATCGTTTGCATTTTAACGGTTCTGAGTCAATGTTGATTCTTCCTTTTGATTCCGGTTCTTATCGATTCAGATTCTTTGAAACGGGTCACGTGCCTATTTCACAAATAAGAGGAAAGTTTTACCGGGCATTTTCCCACACTAGAGCGCTGCTCGCTCTGCTCCGCGGCTGCAACACAACGCGGCCTGGCCGTAGGAACCGGTCCTCGATGCCCAACCCGAGTCCTCGTGCTCCATGTCTCTGGTTTCGGCCGTTAGAATTTAAGTGATCTACGACAAACGGTTATTTTAGTGACCCAGACATTTCCAGTCGGTACCAAAGATTCCCTGAAGAACACCAGTGTAGAATGTGCTGTAATGTAATGTAAGGCGTCGTCGCTACAGGAAAATAAGTGAGTTTTTATTTTTATTTTAAAAAATTACACTTTTGACGCAAACATATTTAAAATAAAATGTGAGTTATCTTGAGATAACTGAGCTGTGAGATTAAGGAGACGTGACAAAATGAGTTAGCAGCTACCACGTCCCGTACATTTGATGATGAAACTCAGTGTTCATTTTTAATATTTCACGACGGTATCGATATGGTGGACCAAGGACATTCACGTGGACTTGTACTCTGAAAAATAGACTTTGATTCAGAAAAAAAACTAAAACCTGAAGCTTCAGGCGTCACGAGGTCCGAATGTGTTTTTATTTAGTTTTTTTTTTTTTGAGTTGTTGAAAAAGTAACTACTATTGTAATTAGGAAATTACTACTTTTATATATTCAGTTTTAGCCATAGACTGTAAATATTAATGGACAACCATCCGGTTCGGCGAAGTGCTGCAAATATGGAAGTGCCTTAAAGCTGCATTCTGTCTAACGACCAGCAGGGGGAGACTCCTTAAACATGTATTATACCTGAATTCCTGCAGGGGGAGACTCCTTAAACCTGCATTCTGTCTAAATTCCTGCAGGGGGAGACTCCTTAAAGCTGCATTCTGTCTAACGACCAGCAGGGGGAGACTCCTTAAACATGTATTATATCTGAACTCCTGCAGGGGGAGACTCCTTAAAGCTGCATTCTGTCTAACGACCAGCAGGGGGAGACTCCTTAAACATGTATTATATCTGAACTCCTGCAGGGGGAGACTCCTTAAAGCTGCATTCTGTCTAACGACCAGCAGGGGGAGACTCCTTAAACATGTATTATATCTGAATTCCTGCAGGGGGAGACTCCTTAAACCTGCATTCTGTCTGAATTCCTGCAGGGGGAGACTCCTTAAACCTGCATTCTGTCTAAATTCCTGCAGGGGGAGACTCCTTAAAGCTGCATTCTGTCTAACGACCAGCAGGGGGAGACTCCTTAAACATGTATTATATCTGAATTCCTGCAGGGAGAGACTCCTTAAAGCTGCATTATATCTGAACTCCTGCAGGGGGAGACTCCTTAAACCTGCATTATATCTGAATTCCTGCAGGGGGAGACTCCTTAAAGCTGCGTTCTGTCTAACGACCAGCAGGGGGCGACTCGTGCGGTTGCAGAAGGAGTTCTGTTTCTGTAGAAGTCTACGAGAACGTGACCCACTTCTCACTTGATGTATTACCTCAGTAAACATCTTCATAATGAGTTTATGGTCTCAGTCGCTAGTTTTAAGTCTTCTGCAACACAGAATGATGTAACATGAATTAATCTCTTGAATTATGGTTGATTTTAAAATCAGCGATACAGCAGGAGGTGTTTTAGGACGCGGCTATGATGTGATGTGCCAGTGAAAGTGTGTAACGTAACAGAGTGTAAGGGCTCCTCCCTCTCTCCTCCCTCACTCTTCCCTCTCTCCTCCCTCTTTCCTCCCTCTCCCTCTTTCCTCCCTCTCTCCTCACTCCTCCCTCCCTCACTCCTCCCTCTCTCCTCCCTCACTGCTCCCTCTCTCCTCCCTCCCTCTCCCTCTCTCCTCCCTTTCCTCCCTCACTCTTCCCTCTCTTCTCCCTCTCCCTCACTCCTCTCTCTCTCCTCCCTCACTCTTCCCTCTCTCCTCCCTCTTTCCTCCCTCTCTCCTCCCTCACTCTTCCCTCTTTCCTCCCTCTTTCCTCCCTCACTCTTCCCTCTCTCCTCTCTCTTTCCTCCCTCTCCCTCTTTCCTCCCTCTCTCCTCACTCCTCCCTCTCTTCTCCCTCTTCCTCACTCCTCTCTCTCTCCTCCCTCACTCTTCCTCTCTCCTCCCTCTTTCCTCCCTCTCTCCTCCCTCACTCTTCCCTCTCTCCTCCCTCGTTCCTCCCTCTCTCCTCCCTCACTGCTCCCTCTCTCCTCCCTCCCTCTCTCCTCCCTCCCTCTCCCTCTCTCCTCCCTTTCCTCCCTCCCTCTTCCCTCTCTCCTCCCTCTCTCCTCCCTCTCTCCTCCCTCCCTCCTCCCTCTCGTCTAAAATCCTCCCATCCTCAGCCAGGACGGTAAACTCGAGGACTCGTAGCAGCTCTCCGCCGACCAATGGGTGACGGCCGACGTCTGTCCATTCATATTAACGGCCTATGATTCTAACAGCCATTGTGTCGTGTTTTATGAAGAGAGGAGGTATTATTTTTATTATTTTACTGTGAATACGAGACGTATTACCAAAGAGAGCTCTGAAATGGAAATAACTAGAATAATGAACCTGTCAGGCATTTCTGTACCTACGTGTTTAATTTCTTTGGTTACTTTTTACACACAGTTATATTTCACTGAATTATATTAACATTGTTATGCACTGCACTTACAGTATTTGGGTCAAAGGATGGTCTTGCACATGTGTTGGAGCCTCACGTTCGTTTGGGGGTTTCCATGACGATGGGTGATTCTGGGATGGATTGTTGTTTTTAATGCATTTCTTCAAACGTTGCCTACGGATTGTTCCTGTACAGTTCATTATTTTTCCATCTCGGGTTGATTTTATAAAACATTTCTCCTGCGATGTACAGACTGCAATGATGTGCTTTCAGAGAGTAAAAACAAAGTTTGTAGTATTTTTGTCAAGTTGTCTCAATTTATTTTGTCTGAAGGAAGATTCTCCACCTGCAAATATCAAAGAGTCAAGTAGTCTCGCATTCCCAGACCCTCCTCCACAGCGCTGCGGAGGAAGGTCTGGCTGCACCACACATGGGATAGGACACAATAACACTCTGGGTTGTTTGCATTTCTTTAAACCAATCAGAATCGTCGTGGGCGGGGCTAAGCTCCGGACGGAGCCACGGTGCCTCTGCTAAATAGTCTCAGGAAGGAACTTGTTTTGGTGGAACATGTGTACGTTCAGAAGTAGTTTTAGTCGTGCAACAGGAAACTCTGATTGGACAGATAGTCTAGCCAGCTGTCTGGATTTACCCTGCAGAGATCTGAGGAGCAGTTAACCAGAGTCCTCACAAATCAGCCGGAGGTTAGAACGCCAACACAGAGACAGAGGAAGGAGACGGACATCAGGGGGAAATGAGGGACATCTAGCAGAACTTTTGGCGGCACCTGAACAGACCCGCAAATGTAACTAGACTAGAAGCAGACTGACCTCAGAACAATAAGGATTCGCCAAGCGCCATGAGGCTTCATTTGGTTAGCGTCTTGGAAGAGTCTTTGTGAGCAGGCAGGAAGCATCGTGTTCACAGCTGAGCTGAGCTCACCGTCATTCCTCACATTCCTGCAGCCTCTGCAACGCCACTTAAAGGGCGTGTCCGTCTAACAGGTACTCTGCAGAACTGCAGAAATCGGCTTTTATTCTATACACAGAAATGATCAACAAAACGTCGTACATCGACATGTTTGGGCTGCGTTACGTCAACAGTAGACTCTATATATATATATATATATATATATATATATATATATATATATATATACGTCTACTATATATTATTATACTATCAGTGCTGCCCTGTCTTAGTCGACTAAGATTTCTTTAGTCGATAAGTCATTTTTTATGCTTATTTGTGCTTAATTACTCATTTCCAAGCAACTTATGAGAACATTTCTGGTGAACACGAGATGTAAAGTGGTGCTTTTGCAGGATTAATTTCCGAGAAACTCAGTTTTACAGATGGTTAATTAACTACATTTATATTGAGCTTTTCTAGTCTTAATCAGCTCTCAAAGAGCACAGCTCTGTCGATTACATCAACTAATCCATTAGTCGACAAAATCATATAAGTGTTAGTCGACTAAGAGTTTCTTTAGTCGAGGACGGCCCTAAATACTATATACTATATACTTTAGTCCCATGACGATTGTGATTGGTCTAAAGAAATGCCATTAAACCAGAGCAGGTTTTTCTCCCATCCAGGAATGCTGTGTGGACTAGCCAGACCTTCCTCCACAGCGCTGTGGAGGAGGGTCTGACATTATGTTAAAGGTGATCCACGGACGATTACTGTAACAGTTTCATCACACAACCAGGTTCCCTGACTGGGAACCGTGAATGTAGGCCACATTTTTAACACTTAAAGGTCAATTTCATTACGTGCTATTATTATAAAATGTATTTGATTTTGGTCGTCCGGTGGGTGAAGCCCTGACTGATGACTCTCCCGCTCCCACATCGGACCACGGTCACGCTCTCCAGGCAGTGGCGTTCCCGGAGCGAACGTTTCTCTCCTCGCTGCTGGAAAGGCAACGTGTGTGTAAACCCCAAAAATGGGGTGAGTTATTTTAAGGATGTATTTTATCATTTACTCGTCGTCATTTACTGATGAATTCCTGAAGCATAAAACATGCCTTAGCCTACGCCAGCTCCCATTGGGTGAGAGAGCATACCCAGCTCCCATTGGGTGAGAGCATACCCAGCTCCCATTGGGTGAGAGCCTACCCAGCTCCCATTGGGTGAGAGAGCCTACGCCAGCTCCCATTGGGTGAGAGCCTACCCAGCTCCCATTGGGTGAGAGCCTACGCCAGCTCTCATTGGGTGAGAGAGCCTACCCAGCTCCCATTGGGTGAGAGCCTACCCAGCTCCCATTGGGTGAGAGCATACCCAGCTCCCATTGGGTGAGAGAGCCTACGCCAGCTCTCATTGGGTGAGAGCCTACGCCAGCTCCCATTGGGTGAGAGCCTACGCCAGCTCTCATTGGGTGAGAGCCTACGCCAGCTCCCATTGGGTGAGAGAGCCTACGCCAGCTCCCATTGGGTGAGAGCCTACCCAGCTCCCATTGGGTGAGAGAGCCTACGCTAGCTCCCATTGGGTGAGAGAGCCTACCCTAGCTCCCATTGGGTGAGAGCCTACGCTAGCTGCCATTGGGTGAGAGAGCCTACGCCAGCTCCCATTGGGTGAGAGTCTACTCCAGCTCCCACTGGGTGAGAGCCTACGCTAGCTCCCATTGGGTGAGAGGCGGAGTACTTCAGACGGGTCGGCAGTCTATCACACCTGCAGGCAATGTAGTGTTTCCACTGAGAGGAAAGCACAGCACCGCGATGGAACAAGTCCACACATGCCAAATAGGGGTGACAGACCATAATACCACATCACACAGACAATACTGCACCACCGACCTGCAGTCCTCACCGGTGCACATAAGATCTGATGGAGGAAGCAGTACAGCAATGCACGCTGCATGTATTTTATATATAGATATGTATGTCAGTCCCTCCAGCTTGTTTTATTCCTGACACACATCAGACACATGAGGGACAACCGGGACTGATTTATTGCACCATTACAGGTAAAGTTACTCCACCTGTCCCAGTACAGACGCATTCAGGAATCATTTTATAATCATGATTATATCCGTATGAAATCATGCCTTCAGACTTCTGAGTCTTCTCTGCTGTGAGTGAAATATTTTAACACCAACAACAAATGAAAATGTGCAGCGCATATCAGGTCCATTCACAAAAACACAAAATTATGAAATGAATATATGATTATTTGCATTTGGTTACAAGTATGTCCATGTTGTATATTCAGGATTAAAATTACTATCAATTTTCATTAGCATACAGTTAATTCCCAGAGAAGCGTGAATGTGTGGAGCATAACATAGCAGCTGATGCCAAACTGGATTATTGTTAAAGTCTTTCTCCAATATCTGCACATGGCAACTATGATTAATGTAAAATCAAAAACTCTTTGGATGCTGGTGTGTTTTATCTTTGCTGTGTTAGCTTCAACTGTTGTGAGCTGAATTTAATGTACTCAACATGCAGATGTTTCATTTCTTTTTTGTTCTAATCTTCACCCCCGTCTTTCCTTTTTCACAGCAGACATGTTGACATGTCACAGTAGGAACAGCTCAGGTGTATTCATGACCACTAATGAGCAGAGGCCCTGGTGGTGAGCACGCTGACTCAGCGATATCTCACTGGGACACGTGATGGAGCTGAGCCGTCGTTCAGGTCATCAATGTCTTGAGCACCACTCGAGCCACGATGAAACGTTGTTTTGTGTATATGGTTGAAATAACAATAAAACACATTGAGTTGAGTTGAATGCCTCGCTGCCTGTCTGTCAAGCGGTAGGCGTGGCTTGGGAGTGGACTCAAAGCAGCGAAGCGAAGTGCATTCTGGGATTTGGTGTCTTTCATCCATATGAGCCAAAAACACATTTTCTGGCTTTTCTCGGCCTAGAAGGCACCAATTTAATTTTTTTTTCACATTTCTGCTACATAAGTGACCCAATTTAAAGATATATTCAGATTTCCAGCGGTGAAATATCCCTTTAATGGATGAACATAAAGGCCACGACAGTCTCAGCTGCAGCAGAAAGGACTGAGAGGCAGAGAGAGCTCCAGGGGAGTCGATTAAACATCCAGCAGAGGATCCAGGACGGAGAGAAAGATGTGAAGCTGCTTCAACAGCAGGCGGAGGCCATCAATCGCTCAGCTGATAAAGCGGTGGAGGACAGCGGGAAGATCTTCACTGAGCTGATCCGTCTGATGGAGAAAAGACGCTCCGATGTGGAGCAGACGGTCCGATCACAGCAGAAAAGTGAAGTGAGGCGAGTCAAAGAGGTTCAGGAGGAGCTGCAGCAGGAGATCACTGAGCTGAAGAGGCTCTCACACACAGACAATCACATCCAGTTTCTGAGAAACTACTCCTCACTGTCACCACTCCCACACCACACCCACTCAGACTCACCAGCATTCATCTCCGTCCTCGGCGGGACTTTGAGGACGTGACGGCGGCCGTGTCAGAAGTCCGAGATAAACTACAGGAGCTTCTAAGAGACACGTGGACAAACGTCGCACTGACTGCGACCGAAGTGGACGTTTTACTGCCACAACCAGAGCCCGAGACCTGAGCCCGAGACCTAAGCCCGAGACCAGAGCCCGAGACCAGAGCCCGAGACCAGAGCCCGAGACCAGAGCCCGAGACCTGAGCCCGAGACCTGAGCCCGAGACCTGAGCCCGAGACCAGAGCTGACTTCTTAAAATATTCACGTGAAATCACCCCGGATCCAAACACAGCTCACACACAGCTGTTATTATCTGAGGGGGAGAGAAAGGCAACATTAACGAGAGAGCAACAGTCTTATCCTGGTCACCCACACAGATTCACCTGGTCTAAACAGGTCCTGGTCTAAACAGGTCCTGGTCTAAACAGGTCCTGAGTAGAGAGAGTCTGACCGGACGCTGTTACTGGGAGGTGAGGGGGAGCGGAGGAGGAGTTCATGTCGCAGACAAGAATATCAGCAGATCAGCGTGGTGTGGACTCAATGACAAATCTCGGACATTAAGATATAAAAAGGACAGTTATACATTTTGGCACAACGATGTGGAAACTCCCGTCTCAGGTCCTGAGTCCTCCAGACTAGGAGTGTACCTGGATCACAGCGCAGGTACTCTGTCCTTCTGCAGCGTCTCTGAGGCCGTGACTCTCCTCCACAGAGTCCAGACCACGTTCACTCAGCCGCTCCACGCTGGACTAACGGTTTATGATGATAACGGAGACTCTGCTGAGGTCTGTAAACTGAAATAGACAGAAGTCATTAGTCAGTCCCTCCAGAAAAACGC
>CM042444.1:539181-549181 GCA_023631565.1 Gymnocephalus cernua | reverse complement strand
AAATCAAACAGCTGGAAGTTGGATTATCAGCTCATGGTTGAAATCATTCAGCAGATACAAATACAACCCCAAATCAGAAAGAGTTGGGACAGTATGGAAAACACAAATATAAAAAGAAAGTAGTGATTTCTAAATGTACTTTGACTTGTATTTCATTGCAGACAATACAACAGCACATCATTTAATGTGTTCCTCATGATTTTTATTGTTTTTCTTTCAGAAAAAACAAAATTCCTATTTTGGTTCTTGCAACACTTTTCAAAAAAAGGTTGTAACAGTAAAGCATTTACCACTTTGTAATGTTGCCATTCCTTTTCACAACACTTAAAAGACGTTTAGGGACTGAAGACACCAAGTGATGAAGTGTTTCAGGTGGAATTTTGTCCCATTCTTGCTGCAAACAAGTCTTAAGGTGGGCAACAGTACAGGGTCTTCGTTTCACTTCAAAATGCGCCACACATTCTCTATTGGAGACCGGTTGGGACTGCAGGCAGGCCAGTCAAGTACCCGTATCCTCTTCCTCCGCAGCCAGGACTTTGTAATGTGTGCAGAATGTGGTTTTGCATTATCTTGTTGAAATATGCATGGACGTCCCTGGAAAAGATGTCTTCTTGAAGGCAGCATATTGTGCTCCAAAATCTCTATGTACTTTTCAGCGTTAATGGTGCCATCACAGAAGTGCAAGTTACCTTTGCCAAGGGCACTGACACAACCCCATACCATGACAGATCCTGGCTTTTGGACTTGTTGCTGGTAACAGTCTGGATGATCCTTTTCTTCTTTGGTCCGGAGCACACAGCGTCCATTTCTCCCAAAAAATACCTGAAATACTGATTCATCTGACCACAGTACACGTTTCCACTGTGTATTGGTCCATCCCAGATGCCTCCGAGCCCAGAGAAGTTGACTGCGCTTCTGGACACTGTTAACATAGGGCTTCCTTTTGGCACAGTACAGTTTTAACTGGCATTTGTACTACGTATCGTGGTACTTGACAAAGGTTTGCCAAAGTAGTCCTGAGCCCATGTGGTGATATCGCTTATAGATGAATGACGATTCTTGATGCAGTGCCGTCTGAGGGATCGGAGATCACGGTTGTTCAGCTTAGGCTTGCGCCCTTGTCCTTTACGCACTGAAATTCCTCCTCATTCCTTGAATCTTTTAATTATGTTATGCACTGTTGAAGGTGAAATAAGCAAATGTCTTCCTATCTTTCTTTGAGGAACATTGTTTTTAAACATTTCAATAATTTTCTCACGTATTTGTTGGCAAACTGGCGATCCTCGGCCCATCTTTGCTCCTAAAGGACTAGACCTTTCTTGGATGCTGCTTTTGTACCAAATCATAATTACAATCACCTGTTGACATCACCTGTTTCAAATCACATCATTATTTAACCAATTTACCTGATTACTAGCCCTAAATTGCTCCTGTCCCAACCTTTTTTGGAACGTGTTGCAGGTCTGAATGACAGGAAAGGATGTATATTTACAAATGAAATTAAGTTGACCGGACAAAACATGAAATATTTTGTGTTCACATTGTCTGCAATGAAATACAAGTCAAAGTACATTTAGAAATCACTACTTTCTTTTTTATTTGTGTTTTCCATACTGTCCCAACTTTTTCTGATTTGGGGTTGTATATATATATATATATATATATATATATATATATATATATACCGTATATATATACTGTATATATATACTGTTTATATATATATATACTCTATATGTATGTATATATATATATATATATATATATATATATATATATATATATATAAGTTCGGTAAGTGTATATGTTATTTAGTTTTTTTTTATATAACTTATTTTGATCTCTCGTCTTGACAATTTGTTTGTTACTCATAAAAATGTGAGGGGGGGGGGGGCTGATATAAGATGAAGCTTCTGACCCTAACCCTTTGGTTACGACCAATAAAAAAGAATAGAATTCATTCATATCGTGAATCATATCCCAATCACAATTATATCAGTTAATAATAATAAAAATAATAATAATCACAGTTTGATATGTTGCTCACATCGTGTGTAGTAAAATCTAATTCACTAAACATCTCGCATGCGCGTCCTCGTTGTTGTGAATGAGGGCTAGTATGACGTCACGCAGCCAATGTCAACAATGCAGCTCCTAGAGGAGAAAAGGCGTTACACACACACACACACACACACACACACACACACACACACACACACACACACACACACACACACACACACACACACACACACACACACACACACACACACACACACACACACACACACACAAGGAGACCCATCTACCACACCGACTGGTGCCTACGGTCCGTTAAGAGCAGCGGCGGCGGCGGTTCTGGCTGCGGGGAGACAAACAAACAGGAAACACACGATGTGGACCCAGGGTTAGGGTCTATATCTATGGTGGACCCCCTCTTATATCCGAGGAACTGAACGCAGACGAGCAGGAAAAGCGGGTGAGTCGACCGCTGCCGTTAACGAGGATAATGAGCAACCGTTGGGGCTTTAACGTTACTACCAGACTACGGGAGCCCCTCGTCAGCCGGGGATTAGCTCCTACTGATCTGTCTGCTCCTCTCTCTTGTTCTCGTCGGTGCTGTAGCGCCAGTCAGACATTGTGCCGTGTTGTTCCCGACCACCGTGCCTAACGGTTACCTGGCGTGTGTTTTCACACCGGGATGAATGCTGTACGTGGTGGTTATGGGCGGGCATGGTTTAGCTAGGTGTTGTGTTTAAATGTGTATCCCCGAACAACGTGTTTTCTCTTAACGGTTTAGCGTATTGTCGAGATACATCACGTCGGACACAAGTAACGGAACAGCAGAAAGTAGTTTGGACTGTTTCGCCTTGTTGCCATGGATATGTGAAGAGAACGTTCGTTGCCAACGACTTTTCAAAAACCCAGTTCACAGAATGGATATTGATAGTAACGATTAGCCGTTAGAAAGTATGAATATTGATATTAACGGTTAGCCGTTAGCCGTTTGAAAGTAACCTATGGTTACGGTGCCTTCTGTCAGTGAACAGCCGAATTCAGCAGTGACCAGCTTAACGTGGCTTAATCTCAGATAACGGCCGTAATAATTGGACTTTAGGTTCACATTTTTGACAGTTTGCAGTGGTTATGAGGAGCGATATGAGAGAGAAACGTGGTGATCAGTGGTCGTTGTTCAGGTCCGTTAAACCACGTTAAGCTGCTTCACGTTAGGATGTCCCCCCCGTTTGTTGTGTCACTATGACGGACCCCCACGCGCCTGCTCTACAAGGAAGTTGTCGGTCGATCTTTGTTTTTAGCTTTTACCTCACCCACTTCTTTAATAAATACTATTGTTTTTAGCGTTTACTACACCCACTTCTTTAATAAATACTATTGTTTTTAGCTTTTACCTCACCCACTTCTTTAATAAATACTATTGTTTTTAGCTTTTACTACACCCACTTCTTTGATAAAGACTGAACGGGAGGGAACATGTTGTGCACGGGAGACAAATGCCAGGCAACGAGCGGGGCTCGCGCTCCTGTCATGCCGGAGGAGGAAGGGGCTGCAGAGGGACAAAGGACCCGGCCTCCCCCTCCTTATTCCCGGCCTCCCCCCCCCCCCTCCTTATTCCCGCCCTCCGCCGCTGAGCAGTCGGATCATCTCTGGCATTTCATTACAATGTGCGACCTTAAAGCTCTAAAAACCGAATTGCTGAGGTCTTGTTTTCACTATAACGTTACATATGTAATACATGCGTTACGTAGAACAATGTGATATTCAGTCAACCGTCATGCCCTCAGTTTATAATGATATATTATGACTGTGTGTGGGTGTTTGGTGGGTTTAGCCCCCAGCGTCGTCTTCCAGGCAGCGCTGCCTGGAAGGCACTAGGATTAGGCAACGGTTAGGGTTATGGTGGGTTAGGGTAGGGCTAGGGTAGTTTATGGTGTGTTAGGTTAGGGTAGGGTTAGGTTATGGTGGGTTAAGTTAGGGTGGGTTAAAACACGCCTGGGAGGGGCACGTGCACAAGGGGACCACTGGTGTGAATAAAACACTTAAAAACCTCCTTAAAAATACAAGTTGGGTTATATAACAGCTGTTTAAAAGAAGGCCAGATATATATATATATATATATATATATATATATATATATATATATATATATATATATATATATATATATATATATATATATATATATATATATATATATATATATATATACGGTATGTATGTATATATATACCGTATATATATATACAGAGTTATGAAAATAAAAGTGCTTAAAAAGTTAAAGTGCCACACAATAAATAACCATAAACAATTTAAAATAGCCTACATCATAGACTAAGACATAGAATAAACCACACTGTTAGTCATGCATAAAACCAATGGCATGTGTATTATCATGTCAAAATCTTGAGGCAAGTAATTCAGTGTAAATGTGAATGTACTGTATTTATAAAGCGCTTTTTCCAGTCGTAACAACTACTCAAAGCGCTTTACATAGTACAGGAACCATTCACCATTCACACACACATTCACACGCGGAGGCCACGTCTGCCGTACAAGGCGCCACTTGCTCATCAGCAGGCAACTAGGGGTTCAGTGTCTTGCCCAAGGACACTTCGACATGGGACTGCAGGGCTGGGGATCGAACCACCAACCTTCCGATTGGCAGGCAAACACTCTACCACTGAGGCACATCTGCCCCATGTGTAATAATAAACAAAGTGTGTAAGGGTTAGGTGCCTTGAAGTCGACGTTGGGGGTGTCGGTACCCGATCTGTGCTGCCTGTACGATCCGACAAGGGCGAGATGATAATCCTGTTTTACGAGGAAACATCTGCAGCCAGATGTGGCTCCGCCTCCAAGTCAAACATCCTCTTAAAAGCGACCAATGAGACTAGTTCAGTAAGTTTCATGGATTTCTGTAACTTGTTCCATGTTTTTGTCAATTACTGTCAATTTGTCAATTACTAATGTTAACTAGCATTTTAGTTATCAGTAATTAGCCTGTGCCTATGTTATCTCCTTACATATACCTACGCTCTCCGTCTCTGATAGATTGGGAATGATTGAGATTTCTCTTGGCACAGCTACCAGAAGACTTACAACGTTCAGACACGTTGCTCACGTCACATCTACGTCATCAAGCTCAGTTTCCGTGGTTAAGGTTAGGTGCCTTGCAGTCGACGTTGGGGGCCTAAGACACCATGGAGCTGTGGTTAGTGGCTGCTAGGTTAAGGTTAGGTGCCTTGCAGTCGACGTTGGGGGCCTAAGACACCATGGAGCTGTGGTTAGTGGCTGCTAGGTTAGGGTTAAGGTTAGGTGCCTTGCAGTCGACGTTGGGGGCTTAAGACACCATGGAGCTGTGGTTAGTGGCTGCTAGGTTAAGGTTAGGTGCCTTGCAGTCGACGTTGGGGGCTTAAGACACCATGGAGCTGTGGTTAGTGGCTGCTAGGTTAAGGTTAGGTGCCTTGAAGTCGACGTTGGGGGATTAAGACACCATGGAGCTGTGGTTAGTGGCTGCTGGGTTAAGGTTAGGTGCCTTGAAGTCGATGTTGGGGGATTAAGACTTTCATGGAGCTGTGGTTAGTGGCTGCTAGGTTAGGGTTAGGTGCCTTGAAGTCGACGTTGGGGGCTTAAGACACCATGGAGCTGTGGTTAGTGGCTGCTGGGTTAGGGTTAGGTGCCTTGAAGTCGACGTTGGGGGCTTAAGACACCATGGAGCTGTGGTTAGTGGCTGCTGGGTTAGGGTTAGGTGCCTTGAAGTCGACGTTGGGGGCGTAAGACACCATGGAGCTGTGGTTAGTGGCTGCTGGGTTAAGGTTAGGTGCCTTGAAGTCGATGTTGGGGGATTAAGACTTTCATGGAGCTGTGGTTAGTGGCTGCTAGGTTAGGGTTAGGTGCCTTGAAGTCGACGTTGGGGGCTTAAGACACCATGGAGCTGTGGTTAGTGGCTGCTGGGTTAGGGTTAGGTGCCTTGAAGTCGACGTTGGGGGCTTAAGACACCATGGAGCTGTGGTTAGTGGCTGCTGGGTTAGGGTTAGGTGCCTTGAAGTCGACGTTGGGGGCTTAAGACACCATGGAGCTGTGGTTAGTGGCTGCTGCCTGTGTGACTTCTTTTAGCATCGTAAACATTGTGAACACATTAGCTCTTTGTCATCCTTCTACAAAGCCACTCTCCCCACTTCTCTCTCTCTCTCTCCTAAAGTGAAAACAGCAACATCAGAGTATCTGCAGCACTTGGTTGTGAGTGTTTGAGTGTTTGAGTGTGTGAGTGTGTGTGTGGGGGGTCGGGGTTAAATACAGTTCATCTGAATGGAGCAGATGAAAGGTGACTGAGGCCGATGAAATATTTATCACCTGCAGTTCCAGACATATCTCGAGCAGAGACTGATATCTCTCTCCTGAGTTAGAGGCTGCTCATTACATAAAGACATTCAATTAAATGTAGTTTATTTAAGAAGGGGACGGTGCACATTTAATAAAACGCATGATTATACGTGGGTTAAAACGCCAGAATTACCCAAAAGGCTACTTTTCATCTGCAGTACCCCCCCACCCCCCCCCCCGGCCTCGATGTTACAGAGGCTTTTATAATACAAATAAGCCAGAAATAAAGACAAGCTTTGTGAACCATTGTCTTTATTTTCTGAGCCCACTAGATGGCGCTCTTGGTTTAAAGAAAAGGAATGGCAGCTCAGCGTGCTTTCAGCCCGTTGTTGAACAGAGAGCGCCATCTAGTGGGCTATGGTTCAAATATAATCATCTTATTCACTATATTTGGCATACGGTTTTTATCATTTATCATTAATTATTTTATATAATTTGTGTCAGCTGTAACTCGTGAGTCCAGTCTGTGATGCAGCACAGGAAGAGGTAACCAGCTGTGACTCGTGAGTCCAGTCTGTGACGCAGCACAGGAAGAGGTAACCAGCTGTGACTCGTGAGTCCAGTCTGTCATGCAGCACAGGAAGAGGTAACCAGCTGTGACTCGTGAGTCCAGTCTGTCATGCAGCACAGGAAGAGGTAACCAGCTGTGACTCGTGAGTCCAGTCTGTGATGCAGCACAGGAAGAGGTAACAGCTGTGACTCGTGAGTCCAGTCTGTGATGCAGCACAGGAAGAGGTAACCAGCTGTGACTCGTGAGTCCAGTCTGTGATGCAGCACAGGAAGAGGTAACAGCTGTGACTCGTGAGTCCAGTCTGTCATGCAGCACAGGAAGAGGTAACCAGCTGTGACTCGTGAGTCCAGTCCGGCCCGTCGGTGAACTGAGACTTTGAAGGATTAGAACTTAAACACCAGAGTCCTGAGTCTGGTGCTTAATACGATACTTGAGCCTACACTAAGTGATAGAAGCCCATCGGTGTTACCTTTAACGTGGCCGTAGCTAGGATTGTTTTATTGATTAATCAGGCGGTGATGGCGCTGTGGCCCTTAGCAAGACCCTTGACCTCTACGCCATTTGCTCAGCGCTGTTAAATTGTACGTACAGGACGCAGGAGTTGTCTACCCTGAAGTTATTGTAAACAGACATTGTGATTGGGTCTATATCTGTAAATGCACATGTGTGGTGCACATGCAGATTGTGCAGATCTGCTTCTGTATCTGCTGGTCATGTCCATTAAGGAGCAGGACTTAAAGCAGAAGGGAGAGTCCAGTCTGTTAAGGAGCAGGACTTAAAGCAGAAGGAGAGTCCAGTCTGTTAAGGAGCAGGACTTAAAGCAGAAGGAGAGTCCAGTCTGTTAAGGAGCAGGACTTAAAGCAGAAGGAGAGTCCAGTCTGTTAAGGAGCAGGACTTAAAGCAGAAGGAGAGTCCAGTCTGTTAAGGAGCAGGACTTAAAGCAGAAACTAGTCTCGCATTGCCTTCCTTCCTCCACAGCGCTGCCAAGGAGGGTCTGACTAGTCCACACAGCATTCCTGGATGGGAGAAACACGTGCTCTGGTTTATCGGCATTTCTTTAAACCAATCAGAATCATCCTGGGCGGTGCTAAGCTCCGGACGGAGCCACGGTGCCTCTGCTAAATAGTCTCAGGAAGGAACTTGTTTTGGTGGAACATGTGTACGTTCAGAAGTAGTTTTAGTCGAGCAACAGAAAACTCAGATTGGACAGATAGTCTAGCTAGCTGTCTGGATTTACCCTGCAGAGATCTGAGGAGCAGTTAACCAGAGTCCTCACAAATCAGCCGGAGGTTAGAATGCCAACACAGAGACAGAGGAAGGGGACGGACATCAGGGGGAAATGAGGGACAATCCTGGAAATGAATCGTCGTCAATATAGTGTAACCGGCGAGTAACATCAGACAATCTGCTTCCTGTTTACACCGGCACGCACACGCCCAGCGTATGAGAAAGGTCATGTGATATGGGTCGTGAGATTAGTTCTGCTACTGGAGCTGAAGCTCTCGTGTGGACGAAGAACATTTTTCTTTCTCAGCAAATGAAAACGTAGTAGTGTAGTGTTGATGTAGCCTCACGTACGTCGTACAGATCATTGCAGACTGTCTACACGTGTTAATAAGCAACCTTTACAGGAAGTTGACAACGTTAGCTAACCATAACAACAGTACAGATGCTGTGCAAAAGCGATGACGATGAATAGACACAAGACACACAGAGTGAAAATGGCGTCTTTTCATTTGTTAGCTGGACATATCTTCAGTCTGTCAACATCTTATTCAATAACGTGATGTCACTGTGTCTTAAAGGGGCGCAGCTCGTACTCATTGTACCCTCCGTCTATTTCCATCTTCCGTCATGTGAGGACATACTGCCTGAGGGGGATGGGGGTGTGTGTGTGTGTGTGTGTGTGTGTGTGTGTACTCACATGTCTGTATGTGTGTGTGTGTGTGTGTGTGTGTGTGTGTGTGTACTCACATGTCTGTATGTGTGTGTGTGTGTGTGTGTGTGTGTGTGTGTGTGTGTGCACGTACTCACATGTCTGTGTGTGTGTGTGTGTGTGTGTGTGTGTGTGTACTCACATGTCTGTGTGTGTGTGTGTGTGTGTGTGTGTACTCACATGTCTGTGTGTGTGTTTGCTCTATGCCTCCAATATTCACATTGGATTGTGTGCATGCTCACACATGCTCAGTCAGAACCAGTTAGTGGTGTTTCTCTCTCTCTCTCACACACACACACACACACACACACACACACACACACACACACACACACACACACACACACACACACACACACACACACACACACACACACACACACACACACACCTCTTGCTACATTAACTACTACTACTCCTAGCCATCTTAGCTGCCAAAAGCTTTATACTTTTACTATTTCGTAGCCGTCCACAACTCCATAAGTCATCTCAAGCGCCTGAGTGAGCAGAGAGACAGTCCGAGATAACAGGTTAAAGGAACTTCCCGACCCGCAGACTCAGAGCCGGAAACATTGCGAGCTCGCAGACCGTGGGACTCACTCGAGAACTCATGAGTTAAAAAACAAAGTTACAAAGTCAATTTTCTCCTGATGTGTCCGTCTGAAAAATGCCATTTTAGTGTCAGAATGTTCTGGAGACATGTGGTGTGTGAGAAATGGGTCCAATATCTACTTTGGTGACTACGGGGTTAAAGAATAGCTCATCGTCTGTGTTCACGTTCACTCAGGACGTCCCGCTACTCTCCTAAAGAGGCGTGGCCGTGGCGGAGCCCGCGGGACACAGAGACGTCGGGGCGTCTCTGTGCTAAACTGTCTCTGATTCGACATTTTACTCCCGCATGCGTCACTTTGCGACAAGTAGCCTACAAGATGCTAACGGCGTGCTAAAACGTTCCCCGGGCGCAGTGGCGCACAACAACGGGGAAATGAAATGCCACACGCCGACCACGACAACGGGACGGTTGTGGATAGTTCAGTTCAGTTTTATTTATATAGCACGTTTAAAAACAACTCTAGTTGACCAAAGTGCCTAACAAGTTCCAACAATAGAAATAGAAAATCAACCAGATAATATACACAAACAAACAATAT
>CM042444.1:517500-531481 GCA_023631565.1 Gymnocephalus cernua | reverse complement strand
GTGTCTCTCTGTGTCTCTGTGTGTCTGCGTCTCTGTGTGTGTGTGTGTGTGTGTGTGTGTGTGTGTGTCTCTGTGTGTCTGCGTCTCTGTGTGTGTGTGTGTGTGTGTGAGGTTAAAAGGTGAAGGTATTGATGGGGAGTGAGAAGGCATGTGAGCAGATGTGAGTAGCTATGTCAGCTATTCAGCGTCTATAGATTGTAACTTAATCGCTGGTTAAACACACACACACGTAGACGTTGCCCTCACCCCTCGCTGCTCACACCAACACATATGTATTTCCTCCACGTGCCCACGAGCCCTGTACTCCATTTACTACCCATAACCCCTCACTTCTACAGCAGGCCACTTGCCCTTCACACACATCGAGCGGTCCTGTGACATACGAGCAGTCTGTCAGCCGAGCTGGCTACATGCCTGAGGGAGGAAGAGTTTGCACTAAATCCAATTCCACCTGACAAAGGAGAGATGAGCGACCAGGGCTGCAGGAGGCTGAGGGTGAGAGTACAGGGCTGCAGGAGGCGGGCGGGGGGGTACAGGGCTGCAGGAGGCGGGGGGGGGGGGGGGGGGGGGGGTACAGGGCTGCAGGAGGCTGAGGAGTTGAGCAAACACGGTTGGCAATGACCTCACAGGTCATTTATCAGGATACTCAACGACCGCAGTGCAAGTGAGAGCTTCGCCACAGCTGCTTTCACAACAAAGGCTCTTTGTTATAATGGGAGACGCTGATGTCATGGCGGTATATTTCCGGACGAGATCCGAATCTCCCAGGGGAGGGCCCCCGGTGGTGGAGCGAGGACTGGGCGCTATCTTTAGCTGTGAATTGTTTTGGGGGGGGAGATACAGTTCAGTCTGTATTTGTTTTCATGAGTTTGATCAGTTGATGTGAGAAGCAGGCAGCCATCTTTAGACCCAGTATGATTTGTCCTCTGATATGATTTTTTTTAAATACTGGATATCTGAATACTGAACATTTATAACTAATTAAACAAAGTAACTTGAAGATGTCTTCAGCTTAGTAGCTGCTAGAATTTTATGTAAAACTCACATATAAAATCCACCTCTGCTGATCAGTTACAATATCGGCTCTGATCCGATCGGGTCGTTTGCTTTTGTTTGAGATTTCTTGATTCCCGCTCGTCATTCCGGTAATTTGGTCGTTGAGTCCGACCGCCCGCCGTCCGATCCAACGAGTCAAATCGTCCCAAATGAAGGCCGACGGCTCCTCTGACTGACGGCGGCACGGAACACACCGACCAGACTCGAGTCACCGACCTCGCCAGACTCGAGTCACCGACCTCGCCAGACTCGAGTCACCGACCTCGCCAGACTGTCAGACCACCGGTTATCTGGTTGGTCGTCAGATGTTTTCACAGAACTTCTATACTTGTCTTATAAATGCGCGCACACACACACACACACACACACACACACACACACACACACACACACACACACACACACACACACACACACACACACACACACGCACACACACACACACGCACACACACACACATTCTGTGTAAGCACTACTCAGTACACCCACAGACGCCATCGGCAGATGAAAATAAGACATAATCAGGGCAGGGGAGAAGGCAGGAAAGGGTGGAGGAAAGTAGGACATAGCAGTACATTGGACTGCACCCACACACACAGACACACACACACACACACACACACACACACACACACACACACACACACACACACACACGCAGCGAAATTGGTGAGTTATTAGTGTTTGTTAATTAATATTTGTGTGTAGCAGCAGCTCTGGGGGACGGTCCCTGCCTGGTCTCGGGTTCTGCTGTCCTGTGATGAATAATTCACTCCTGGATGTTTCTACACTGCCTGCTGGGCTGCAGTGTGTGTGTGTGTGTGTGTGTGTGTGCGTGTGTGTGTGTGTGTGTGTGTGTGTGTGTGTGTGTGTGTGTGTGTGTGTGTGTGTGTGTGTGTGCCTGTGCCTGTGGCTGTGGATACCTTTGCTCGTCTCTGGCTGTCTCAGGGGTCTGACTGGCGTTGGATGTGTGCGTCTGATTGATGGTTCTGTCGGGTTGAATGTAGGCTAACGGAGCAACTGGCTGATGAGGGGAAGGTGCTGAGATGCATTATGGGAAATACTGGCAGTGAATCTCTGCTGCTCTGCTCCACCAGGGTTATGCCTGTTGATTGTGAGTTTGAAAGAGCTGTATTTAGACGAGCGTGTTGTGACCGGATCAACGGGTCCTTCTAAAATGTCCATTTCATAAGGCGCCGACCCACCGACCAGATAACCGGCGGTCTGACCGTCTGGCGAGGTCGGTGACTCGAGTCTGGCGAGGTCGGTGACTCGAGTCTGGTCGGTGTGTTCCGTGCCGTCGTCAGTCGGAGGAGCCGTCGGCCTTCATTTGGGACGATTTGACTCGTTGAATCGGAGGGCGGGCGGTCGGACTCAACGACCAATCTGATTGGTGGAGAGCCCCCAGCAGTATCACTGGATCAGAGTTGTGAAGTAGAAGAAGCTGCTAATAGTTAGCTGTGTTTCTCCTCCTCAGTTGTAATTTTGCAGTTTGGGGATTATGGATATATCAGCTCTCTCTCTCTCTCTCTCTCTCTCTATATATATATATATATATATATATATATATATATATATATATATATATATATATATATATATATATATATATATATATGTATATATATATATATATATATATATATATATATATATATACATATATATATATATATATATATATATATATATATATATATATATATATATATATATATATATATATATATATATGTATACAGTAGCCAGTGATAGCTGCCAGCTGTCAGCCCAGTGTGCTGCTGAAACATCCCATCTTCTCCTCACACACATTAACCCAGACGGGATGATGAAACCGCCGGTAATCACCGGCGATGTCTTGTTTACCAACTGTCTCTGAGCAGTTCAGCCAGCGTGGAGAAACGTGGCGTTAACCCTTCCCGTCCCCCAGGCACGTTCTTCTGGGTCAACATTTGAAGTTAAAACGTTTATTTTTCTGTCGTTTTTCCAAGTTTTTTTTTCTCACTTATTCTGATGGTTGTTGACATTTTTTCTGTACAAAAAAATAAATATTTTAAAGGTCCCATGGCATGAAAATGTCACTTTATGAGGTATTTTAGCATTAATATGAGTTCCCCCCAGCCTGCCTATGGCCCCCCAGCCTGCCTATGGCCCCCCAGCCTGCCTATGGTCCCCCAGCCTGCCTATGGTCCCCCCCAGCCTGCCTATGGCCCCCCCAGCCTGCCTATGGTCCCCCAGCCTGCCTATGGCCCCCCCAGCCTGCCTATGGTCCCCCAGCCTGCCTATGGCCCCCCAGCCTGCCTATGGCCCCCCCAGCCTGCCTATGGTCCCCCAGCCTGCCTATGGCCCCCCCAGCCTGCCTATGGTCCCCCAGCCTGCCTATGGTCCCCCAGCCTGCCTATAGTCCCCCAGCCTGCCTATGGTCCCCCAGCCTGCCTATGGTCCCCCCCAGCCTGCCTATGGTCCCCCAGCCTGCCTATGGTCCCCCAGCCTGCCTATAGTCCCCCAGCCTGCCTATGGCCCCCCAGCCTGCCTATGGTCCCCCCAGCCTGCCTATAGTCCCCCAGCCTGCCTATAGTCCCCCAGCCTGCCTATGCCCCCCCCCCCCAGCCTGCCTATGGTCCCCCAGCCTGCCTATGGTCCCCCCCAGCCTGCCTATGGCCCCCCAGCCTGCCTATGGTCCCCCAGCCTGCCTATAGTCCCCCAGCCTGCCTATAGTCCCCCAGCCTGCCTATGCCCCCCCCCCCAGCCTGCCTATGGTCCCCAGCCTGCCTATGGCCCCCCAGTGGCTAGAAATGGTGATAGGTGTAAACCGAGCCTGGGTATCCTGCTCTGCCTTTGAGAAAATGAGAAAATTAATTTTTCACCAGACGGCCGACCGACGTAACACGTCTCCATAACAGCAGGCGGCGCTAATCTGGATTGTCACCCAAAAATGAAAACCGGCAGCTGATTGGACGAACGCGTCACGTGGGTCTGGCTGCTGTGAAGATGTTACAGGACCTGGACTGTGAGGATATTACTGGACCTGGACTGTGAAGATGTTACTGGACCTGGACTGTGAAGATGTTACAGGACCTGGACTGTGAAGATGTTACAGGACCTGGACTGTGAAGATGTTACAGGACCTGGACTGTGAAGATGTTACAGGACCTGGACTGTGAAGATGTTACAGGACCTGGACTGTGAAGATGTTACAGGACCTGGACTGTGAAGATGTTACAGGACCTGGACTGTGAAGATGTTACAGGACCTGGACTGTGAAGATGTTACAGGACCTGGACTGTGAAGATGTTACTGGACCTGGTCTGTGAAGATCTGAGCCAGTAGTCTGAGGACTAGGTGACTAGACACAAAGAGGGACCGCCTCTCCCTTTGTTCTCCGTGGCGGGGGCCGATGCAGCGGGGGAAACAGAGGGAGAGAACAACGTGTCGGCATCATGACGAGCAGACGAAAATATGAGCCCCGAGTGTTCCTGGGGGGGGGGGGGGGGGGGGGGGGGGGGGGGGGGGGGCAGAGGAGTCAGGCCGCAGGGTTGAGATGATTGGTCCGGGGAGCCACAGGGAGAACCCCCCCCCCCCTCCCCCTGCCTATTCAAATGCCATGAGTCAGCAGAAAGCTGCCACCTCTGTGTCTGCTGACAAACACACACACACACACACACACTCACACACACACACACACACACACACACACACACACACACACACACACACACACACACACACACACACACACACACACACACACACACACACACACACACACACACAGCCCAGGGCTGATGAGGACAGACTGCATGCTCAGCTGTCTGTGTCGGGGCTTTAAGTGTTGAAATCAAACACAATGGAGCTGTCTGCAATCAACATGGAAGGCTGCATTACATCTATACTTCTATCTAATGATATGTACTTCTTTAATATCTATATAAAGACATATGTACTATATATATATATATATATATACATATATATATATATATATATATATATATGTATATATATATATATGTGTATATGCATATGTGTATGTAGTGCAGGGCTCTGCAACGTGTTTTAGGCTAAAGTCCCCTCAGCTGGGAGAGAGACGGAGCCGGGACCCCCCCACTACATATTGTAAAGTTGAGTCTATATTGAGACAATATTATGAATGTAGAGGCCTTTACACGTAGCTTTTTAACACACATGCGAATCCTTAAGGCTGATTTATGCTTCTGCGTTTAGACATTTCAATTGTTAAAAAAAATCTTTTCAGAAAAATGAAACTATAATTTGGTGGCCCCCCTGCAGTCACACTGAGGACCCCGCTAGGGGTCCCAGGACCCCCTGTTGAAGATCTTTGCTCTTGTGTAATATTGCTTAATTCTGAAATGAGAACCTCAATTGGAAGTACACATACTGCAAACCTTACACATTAATACTCTCTTCATTTTCACAATCGCAGTCATTTCATTCTTTTTAGCAGCCAACTGCATTTTTAAGTCCTACTGCACGTTGCCACCATGTTGCCCCCCTGATCCTAGTCTCATAGCCTCTTTCTCTCTTCTGCGCAGGGCGCCAGAGAGAGTGATGTCGGCGGACGAGGAGCGGGATGGCGAGGCGGCAGCGCCCGTGTACGTGTACGAATCCAAGGTCCACTGCGCCAACGTGCTGCTGAGCCTGGAGGAGCAGCGGCGGCAGGGCATCCTGTGCGACGTCACCGTACTGGTGGAGGGAAGGGAGGTGCGTGCACACCGGGCCGTCCTCGCTGCTAGCAGCCGCTACTTCCTGCAGGCCCTGCTCGGGCACAACAGGTCACCAGGCCAAGCGGAGCCCATCATTGACCTGCCAGACAAGGTATTTTTTGGGCTTTTCCGCATTTATTTTGACAGGACAGCTAGGTGGTGGTGGGGGGAGGGGGGGGGGGGGGAGACTTGCAGGAAATCATCACACATCGGATTTGAACCCTGGACCTCTTTGTCGAGGCATAAACCTCTCAGTACATGTGCGCCTGCTGTACCCGCTGATCCAACCCGGCCACGCAGGGAACAGTCTCTGATCCCAGTGGCTGATGATTCCATACGATGCCCCAGATCTGTCATATTGATTAATATGTCTGTGTGACTCCACCTCGCACAGGCCCCCACCACGTCAAACTCCACCCCCTAATGCCTGTAAGCGTGGCTTTATTTTCCACATCCTTTCTGCTGTCCGTGCACTCCTCTCATAAATTACTGGAACTCACTGTGGCTCAGCGGTGACCAAATTTGGCTCAGGAATTCATCATTATTTCCTCCCATCCCAGAATGCTGTGTGGACTAGCCAGACCTTCCCCCGCAGCGCTGTGGAGGAAGGTCTGGCAATGCGAGACTAATGTCCTCCCTACTAACCACAAAAAAACCTTTTCCCCCATTCGTCTGTTAATTAGTGAATAAATTTATGTGAGTGTCACAACCGAAATAAAGCGAGTATGCGTCTTGATAACACGCCAATAACGGCATACGAAGTGGCGTGTCATACATACGCCACTTCATGACATCAGTCTTTTAGAAACACTACTAATTACAGTATGATCAATCTCTGATACCCAAAATACTCTCTGACCAGAATAACAGGAAGCCCTGTATGCACTGCTCCGTCTGCAGGTTACCGTGAGTTCTGAAAACGCAGCCTCGAGGCCTTTTTACAGTCGCCGCGGGCAACCTGTCGTGCGCTAATGTGACGGCAAAATGGCGTAGATCTCGCCGGCGCGCCAGGATTTAAAGTGAGCGAGCAGAGGTCGTGCACTACTCTATTTTTTTCAGCGGCGCACGACAAAGCGTAAACAGGAAGCGTGGACGAGTTCGAGGACGACGTGATGCCAGGACTCTCCGAGTGACTGCAGGTTAAGATGAGTTCTGTTATGGTGAATGAAAGGCTGGATCCCACCAAGCAGCTCATCCAATCAGACGTCAACGCTGCTGCCAGTTCTGACCTTGTTTACCTTTTTCTTCTTCTTCTAGTCCGTAGAAAGAGCAACGTCGGTAGTCTTTCCTCATTAGCGCCTCCTCTGTTCAGGAGAAGACTGCAGCTAGTGTTGCGACCACCAGCGCGAGTATAAACAGTTACGGCGATCCCGTGACGTCACACTGGCGCTCGACAGGTCGGCTGCGGCCACTATCGACCTTTTCACAGATGTAAACATAAACATTCTAAATGGACCCAAGTTGATTTCCTGTTGCAGTGTATGTGACTGACAGGAAGTTAACAAGAGGCCAGGCTGTTGCCTAGCAATGTAATTCCATTGAAAAGGTCTCTACCGGACGCCTTAGTTAGAGGCTGATACTAGAGACGGACCTTTGTTGCTCCATGTTTATCTGTTGTCTTGCTAAGTAAATCCCTTCTCTCCTCTGCAGGTGACAGCGAAGGGTTTTGCTCCGCTGCTCCAGTTCGCCTACACAGCCAAGCTGATTTTAAGCTCGGAAAACATCCACGAGGTCATCCTGTGCGCCGACTTCCTGGGCATTCACAATTTGGAGGACTCTTGCTTTCGGTTCCTTCAAGCGCAGCTACAGAACGACAGCCAACATGCCAGTAACGGCAAGGTGGAATACAACGACGACTTCGCAGCCGAGGAGGCGATATCCTCAGATGATTCTGCAGAGATGAGGCAGCAGACCAATCACGTAGCGAGCGTCGCGTCTCTTCCCGCCGACCTTTCTCAATGTCCTAAATACAGGAAGTATCACTACCAGGTCCCTGATAACAAGCACAATGGAGAACCCCATCATGACAGTGCGGATGCCATTTTGGCCAACCACACCTCAGTCAGCCCGGCGCACTCACAGCTCAGAGACGGCAGCGCCGCTCCACAAGCTCTTCTCACGCCCTCCCGGATCAAAGAGGAACCATTTGTGTACGAGGAAGAAGGCGACGAAAGGAGCGGCTGCAACCCAGAGTTGTGTACCGAGGAGGTACTGGAGATGGAGCTGGAGGTAGAAGGTGTCCCAGTAGCCGCTGAGCACTCTCCGAGCCGAGGGTCGCCCTCCTCGTGCCTGCGCTCTTACCTCCAGAGGGGCGGCTTAAATCTCAGCAGCGTGCCCAGCACCACCATCCAGCAGCTGCTCACCAACAGACTGTCCCTCAACCACTACAGGGAACTGGTCAAAGACAGGCACAGGGATAAGAGGGAATCTCTGGGTCGAGGGGACTTCAAGGCAGATGTCATACCAACGGCGCTGACTGGCACTGGCAAGACCAATGAAAGGCCGGCGTCCAGAGCGTCCTCCTCTAAACACGAGGGAGACCTGGACAGAGCCAGCGTCATTTTCTCTTCAGCGGCTGGCGAGCAACAAATATTGGCACATTCTTACATGGATGATACGTTCAGAGAAGAGGTCTCAACCCTGATGCAGGTGGGAGCGTCTTCCGGGAGGTCGTGCCTCGCCACCAGCTGCCCCGTTCCCATCAAGACGTCGGCCCACTCCCCTCCCCCCTCTGAGCCCCGAACCCAGACCTCCAGCTCGCGTTCCTCGTTCTCTTACCCAGAGGACGCGGGCAGCGGTAGCTCACCTTTCAACCTTCCGCAGTTTGACTTCTCCTCATCGCCGCACTCGGGCTCCACCTCTGGACTTCCTCACTGCCTGGCTGGGGCGGTGGAGCAGAGGAACCCGCACGCCGGAGACGTGGTCTTCTCTCAGGGTTGCGCCAGTATCAAAAGTGAACAGGGATTTGGTGCCAGCGGTGGAAACTCCAGCGACGAATCAGGCTCTTTCTCAGAGGGAGACAGTGAAAGTGGCGTCTCCAGAGTTTCTGGCCCTGAGGTTAGTATAGTCCTTTATTTTTATTTTTTAATGAGCAACTTTTTGTTGAGTTCATCACGAGAATCATACGTAGACACCACAGGTACCAAAGACAAGGAAGGACCAGCAGTGCTCTGGCTATAACTGGTCCAGTTTGGACTAGATCTTCGTTAGATTTTGACGTGTGATATACAATTTATGCATAAATATGTTGGTCCAAATATTGTCCTACTTAAGTTCAAGGCCCTGCCTGGTAAAGGCCAAATGGAGCTTCAGGAATCATTTCCTTTATTTCCTGCCGAAGCATCGCGCCACTGTTTGTTTCGTTATCGACTGTGTGTATTTACTACATTTAGGTGATATTTCAGGCTGGAAGTACTCCGCTGATAAGAAAACAAAACTTTGCAGTGGTTACGAATAACTTTGGTTCTGTTGACTGCGCCGTCAAAAAAAAAAAAGAAAACTTGAACCTGCGCTTCCATTTGTCTCTCTGTAGCTTTACTTATTTAGAGATAATGTACTTGCACGTACTACTTGTTGTCTGGAGTTTGTTCCTTCACAGTTGAAAGTACTTAATTGTAAGTCGCTTTGGATAAAAGCGAAATGCTAACTGACATGTAATGTAATGTAGTGTAATGTAATGTAATGTAATGTAATGTAATGTAATGCCATTCATTCATTCATTTTCCAGTTCCTGAAATCGCAGAAGCGGACAGCAACAAACTTTTCAAAATAAAAGCCTGTGAGCAACAGACTTTTACAATAATAAAAGAAATAATAAAAACTGCGTTAACGCCCGATAACATAATTGTCGGCGTTAATTAATTAATGCATTAACGCGATAATAACCCGTTAACTTGCCCAGCCCTAGTTATAGTATATATATATATATATATATATATATATATATATATATATATATATATATATATATATATATATATATATATATATATATATATACAGTTGAAACCAGATATTTACATACACTTCAAAAAACACAAAAACTTTTATTTCTTTACTGTTATACATTAAATCAGAGTAAACTTTTTCTGTTTTAGATCAATAAATATTAACATACATATATAACATATTTTTTGCATTTGTTAAATGTCAGAATCGAGCGAGGGAGAATTTTTTTTTTTATCACTTTCATCAAAGTCAGAAGTATACAAACACTAAGTGTAGTGTGTCTAAACAAAAAGAAAACTCCAGAGCTTAAGAAGCTTCTGATAGGTTAATTGATTCCATTTGAGTTAATTGGTGGCACACCTGTGGATGCATATAAAGGCACAGCTCAAACACAGAGCCTCTTTCTTTGACATCATGGGAAAATCAAGAGAAATCAACCAAGACATCAGGAAAAGAATTGTGGACCTCCACAAGCGTGGCTCATCCTTAGGTGCAATTTCCAGATGCCTGAAGGTCCCACGTTCATCTGTTCAGACAACAAGTATAAAAACATGGGAATGTACAACCATCATACCGCTCAGGAAGGAGACGGATTCTGAGTCCCAGAGAGGAACGTTTTTTGGTGCGAAATGTGCGAATCGATCCCAGGACAACAGCCAAAGACCTTGTGAAGATGCTAGCTGAAACTGGTAAGACCGTGTCATCATCCACAGTAAAACGAGTCCTGTACCACCATGAGCTAAAAGGTTACTCTGGGAGAAGAAAACCTTTACTTCAAAACCACCATAAAAAAGCCAGACTGCAGTTTGCAACTGCACATGGGGACAAAAATCTTAATTTCTGGAGACATGTCCTGTGGTCTGACGAAACAAAAATGTAACTGTTCGGCCATAATGATAAACGGTATATTTGGAGGAAAAAGGGCGAAGCTTTGAAGCCTCAGAACACCATCCCAACTGTGAAGTATGGGGGTAGTAGTAGTAGTAGTATAATGTTGTGGGGCTGCTTTGCTGCAGAAGGGACTGGTGCACTTCACTAAATAGATGGCATCATGAGAAAAGAAAGTTTTGTGGATATATTGAAGCAACATCTGAAGACATCAGCCAGGAAGTTAAAGCTTGGGCGCAAATGGGTCTTCCAACTGGACAAAGACCCCAAGCATACCTCCAAATCAGTTACAAAGTGGCTTAAGGACATCAAAGTCAAGGTATTGGAGTGGCCATCACAAAGCCCTGATCTCAATCCCATAGAAAGTTTGTGGGCGGCACTGAAAAGGCGAGTGCGAGCAAGAAGGCCTACAAACCTGACCCAGTTACACCAGTTCTGTCAAGAGGAGTGGGCCAAAATTCCAGCAAACTATTGTAGAAAGCTTGTGGAAGGATACCCAAAACGTTTGGCCCCAGTGAAACAAATACTGAGGAAGCGTATGTATACTTCTGACTGACTGATGAAAGTGATAAAAGAAATACATAAAAATTCTCCCTCGCTCGATTCTGACATTTAACAAATGCAAAAAATATGTTAATATTTATTGATCTAAAACAGAAAAAGTTTACTCTGATTTAATGTATGACAGTAAAGAAATAAAGGTTTTTGTGGTTTTTTTGGAAGTGTATGTACATATCTGGTTTCAACTGTACATACATATCTGTGCTATAGCATGTATCACGTATCAGTGATATTCTCTGTGTGATTTCCAGCTGAGACTATTCTTGGACGGTCTGTTTCTCCGGAGAAATTACACAAACACTTCCAACGCTTTTATATATATATATATATATATATATATATTGCTCCTTGCGGTTAAAAGAGCAGTATGGTTGCCATGGTGATGCCTGGCACATGCAATATCTGATGTGAGATGATTTTTATACTGGAGCTCACTCTCAGAAACACACACACACACACACACACACACACTCACACACTCTCACACACACACACACACTCGCACACACACACACACACACACATGCATGCACACACGCACACACACACACACACACATGCACATACACACAGGCATGCACACACAGGCATGCACACACACACACACACACACACACACACACACACACACACACACACACACACACATACTCACATGCACGCACGCACACACAGGCATGCACACACACACACACACACGCACATACACACAGGCACACACACACACGCACATACACACAGGCATGCACACACACATGCACGCACGCACATACACACAGGCATGCACACACACACACACACACACACACACACACACACACACACACATACACACACACACACACACACACACACACACACACACAGGACATTACCTAGATTTGAGTGGTTGGAGATGAGTCAGTGACGTATATATGTATCATACGGTGCTCAGCTATTCTGTAACTTGAAGATTTTACAGGTGTCACAACTACAGACCCCCTGTTTTTATTTCACCTGCTGCTCTCCTAACAGCTACAGTATTAATGTGTGTAAAGGACTTTTAAGTTGAAACAGGAGGTGTTGAGTTTATAGCAACAGCAATAATAAAGTAAAAACAAAATGTAACCGAGCAAACAGGAGCAGATCAGGAAAGAAGCGTCATATAAGAATAAGAAATAAAGGCACGTCTCTAATATACGCCTGCGTCAGATAAACCTCTCCCTCTGCTGCGGCTGATAGATTCTTTGTACATAGCTTGTTGTTCAACTGTTGTGTAACAAAGAAATGGTCCGAGACAGTTCATTTATTTAGAAGGACGCTTGATTTTATTACAATTTGGTTACACAAAACCATGTTTCAGTGCATTTTTTAAGCGATCGATAGAGAGTTTGTGCAACAAATAGGAGATGGAAACAGGTGTGTGTGTGTGTGTGTGTGTGTGTGTGTGCGTGTGTGTGTGTGTGTGTGTGCGTGTGTGTGTGTGTGCGTGCGTGTGTGTGCATACCTACATCGTATATCACTCCTGTATATGTATGTGTGTCTGGGGCCTGTCCCACTTCTTTGCCCTGACCCAGTTGTCTCAGTGATAGAGAGGACACACACACACACACACACACACACACACACACACACACACACACACACACACACACACACACACACACACACACACACACACACACACACACACACACACACACACACACACACACACACACCCTCGGGTGCCCTGTAGGCAGGTGGAAGGTGTCCTGGCCACACTCCCTCCACCATCTGCTGCTCCTGACCCCAGATCTCTCCAATCAGGCCACCAAGACCCTCTGCACCCACTTTGCATTCTGGCATTTTGCTTTGTTTCCTGCTTATTTAAGTAATTTCATAAAGAAAGTAATTCTTCAAAAAAATACTGTTTAAAGGTCCAATGTGTGGGAATTTCTCCCATCTAGCGTCTAGCATCTAGTCGGGACTTTTCCCGGTGGGCCGGTAGTGTTTCGAGGCCACTCCGGCCGGTTAGCAGCAGCTGTGAGTTTATCATGTGACAGAGAAAACGTGGAAGGTGGAGCAGTATGTCCTGTATGTCCCTCACCGGCTACCGTATTTCAAGATGGAGCATCTACACCAGTTCATGTATGAATATGGAGCGTCTGCACCAGTTCATGTATGAATATGGAGCGTCTACACCAGTTCATGTATGAATATGGAGCGTCTACACCAGTTCATGTATGAATATGGAGCGTCTACACCAGTTCATGTATGAATATGGAGCGTCTACTCCAGTTCATGTATGAATATGGAGCGTCTGCACCAGTTCATGTATGAATATGGAGCGTCTACCCCAGTTCATGTATGAATATGGAGCGTCTACACCAGTTCATGTATGAATATGGAGCGTCTGCACCAGTTCATGTATGAATATGGAGCGTCTACACCAGTTCATGTATGAATATGGAGCGTCTACCCCAGTTCATGTATGAATATGGAGCGTCTACACCAGTTCATGCATGAATATGGAGCGTCTACACCAGTTCATGTATGAATATGGAGCGTCTACACCAGTTCATGTATGAATATGGAGCGTCTACACCAGTTCATGTATGAATATGGAGCGTCTACACCAGTCCATAAACGCAAATGTAACATTTCAAGCCAATAGGAATACTTGGAATTGATGGTGGTGGTAAATATTCACCAGTGTGTAAACACGTTACACACTGGGACTTTAAGAAATGTGATAACTTGCTTGTATACTAAAGTTTGAAAGTAGGATCATGTTTCCTGAGTTCTCCCTTTGAGAAGATAACTGCTGATGTGTTTGTGTCGG
>CM042444.1:392500-512500 GCA_023631565.1 Gymnocephalus cernua | reverse complement strand
ATCATCGCTGCTTTTGTTTTGATGTCAAGTCTTTGAAGGCTGCGTGCTGGATCCTTAAAGCGTCTCTATGCAGTGTAGTCCAGGTCTTGTGTGTTTCCTGTCTTGTTGCTGGCAGGTTTCTCTATAGAGCCCCCCCCCCCCTACAGCTCCTATGTTTCCTCGTGTCTGACTCCTCTCTCGGTCAGTCTGCCGTTTCCTCTTCCTCTCTTCCTCCCACAATGCTTTCCTAGCTTCCTGCTTCTTCTTTGCCGGCTCAGCCGTGACGATAGTGTGAAAAACTCCATCTCTACCTCGTTAGCCGGTTCCTGAACGGCCGTATGTGTGCGGCGCCGTGAAGCGATTCGTTAACACGGCGAGACCTGATATCACGCCGTACTTCCTGATGCTGAGGCCGCCGGCTCACCGGCCAAAAGTTGCGAGGGTGGTTTTTCATCTCCCAGGCGCTGGGGGGGAGACGACCACCATTCAACCAGAAACAAGTCATATAACCATCACAATTACTAGAAGCTGCTCAGTTAAAGTAGATTAAGATAAAACAACTGCATAGTTCCTCTTTAAGACAATCTAATAAATGACTAGATTTGGGATCTCTAATTCCTCTCCAGGAATATTATATAATATAATATCATTATAGAGGAACTGCAGGACCTGGTGAATAGCGTGTTTTAAAAGGTTGCACATACGCATTGGGACACTAAACTAAAATGACAAATAAATGAAATGCATGATGATGTGATGATGGAGTTCCTATCCCTCGCAACATCCTAGTTTTTATTTTAGAGTGAAATGAAAGGAAGCCAATAGCTGCCTGAAAGGTAGAGAAACACACGCGAAAGAAACAGCTGTGGAAAATGGACGGCATTAATGTACAGCACGGTCTCACGGCAGTTCGTGAAATGGTCACGTTATGTAATCTATGGATTCGTGTACACGGACGCGTTCATCTCGGGGTTTACGTTGTGGTCGGCACGTTATTTACTCTAATGTATTTCAATGGGAAGCATCTCTCGTGATGTCAGCACGACTACGGTAGCGAGTCGTATGACAGGCCGAAAGGCCGCGTAGGGAGGTTGGTCGGGGGGGGGAGGGGGGGGGGGGGGTCCAACAACACGGGACTTTCACCCAGGAGACCGGGGATCAGGTCCCACGGGTCACGTCCCCCAGAGACCGGGGATCAGGTCCCACGGGTCACGTCCCCCAGAGACCGGGGATCAGGTCCCACGGGTCACGTCCCCCAGAGACCGCGGATCAGGTCCCACGGGTCACGTCCCCCAGAGACCGGGGATCAGGTCCCACGGGTCACGTCCCCCAGAGACCGGGGATCTGGTCCCACGGGTCACGTCACCCAGAGACCGCGGATCTGGTCCCACGGGTCACGTCACCCAGAGACCGCGGATCTGGTCCCACGGGTCACGTCCCCCAGAGACCGGGGATCAGGTCCCACGGGTCACGTCCCCCAGAGACCGGGGATCTGGTCCCACGGGTCACGTCACCCAGAGACCGCGGATCTGGTCCCACGGGTCACGTGTCCTTTCCCCGTTCTGAAGCCAACCGTCCCGTTGCTGTCCCGCGTCCCCCAGAGACCGCAGATCGTTTCCTGCAGGTCGCGTCCCCCAGAGACCGCAAATTGTTTCCCGCGACTCGCTTCCCGCGACTTGCGTCCCACGACTTGCGTCCCCCAGAGACGCGGATCGTTTCCTGCAGGTCGCGTCCCCCAGAGACCGCGAGTTGTTTCCTGCAGGTCGCGTCCCCCAGAGACCGCGGATCGTTTCCTGCAGGCCGCGTCCCCCAGAGACCGCGGATCGTTTCCTGCAGGCCGCGTCCCCCAGAGACCGCGGATCGTTTCCTGCAGGCCGCGTCCCCCAGAGACCGCGGATCGTTTCCTGCAGGCCGCGTCCCCCAGAGACCGTGGATCGTTTCCTGCAGGCCGCGTCCCCCAGAGACGCGGATCGTTTCCTGCAGGCCGCGTCCCCCAGAGACCGTGGATCGTTTCCTGCAGGCCGCGTCCCCCAGAGACCGCGAGTTGTTTCCTGCAGGCCGCGTCCCCCAGAGACAGTGGACCGCGGATCGTGTCCGGCGTGTGACGTGTCCTTTCCCCGTTCTTCTTTTCCTAAACCCGACCTCCGTGTAGATGCTTCCCGTTACGTGCTGACCACCACGAAATAAAACAACATAAACGCGTCCGTGTTCACGGATCAATAGATCAGAAATGACGTGACCATTTGACGAGCTGCCGCGAGGCCGGGTTGGAATGTAAAGTGCATGCTATCCATGTTAAATGGGCTCATATTGGAACACACTGGTGTGGTCATTTAAACAAATCATAAGTGCTCTTTCTGTCCCATTTCATTATTTATTATCTCAAAGGTTGTGAAGATTTCGTGTTTGTACTTATGCTGATTCTGTATTTAGCTGCACTGTTCTTGTACAGAAGACTGATGTCCCTGCTGAAAGTATTTGGTACAGTACGTCGGTGTCAGACACCTACATGTACATGTTCAAATCCACACACATCACGATGTGAACTTGTTTAAACTACTAAGCAAAAAAAAATAATCAATTTCTACTTACAAATCAGAATCCCTAATAGTGTACGGTATGAAGTTCAAACACTGAACAACACACACTGGTTATTGATTTGGGGAGATGCCAAATTCATCTGCTGTTGAAAAGTCGATGGGGGGGGGGGGGGGGGGGGGCACGTGGCAGGCGTGAGCGCTCGCCGCCGGCTCCGCTGTCCGTGCCATTGGGGAACTGGCTGTGTTTGGGCTTCTTTCGTCCACCAGCGTCATTGGGGGGAGGGGGGGGGGGGGAAATCACTTTCAACACAGGAAGGTCAAACTAGATTTTGAAACTGCGATTGGCATTATTTCATAGCACTTGATATTTAAAAAAAATTGGTTACAGGGTAACTACTGTTTTTTGTTTTCTCAACCTGGAGCCTATTTTTCCTGTTTTTGTGTCTAAGTGACTGATGGGAACAACAGTCTTTGACATCGGTCCAGTACGCATAGCTGCGTGATCCGGTCTGAAAGGGTTAAGAGAGATCGTTAAGTTAATAATCGTCCAGCTTGTATTTACCTTCACTAAAGTGCTTGTTTTGCTGCTGACAGACTCAGATTATTATTCTAAGTGTCTGATAATATTATGGGATAGATTTCTAAGGAGGTCGACCTTTCTGTTAAAGAGTAAAAACATCCACAAAATTGCGTTCGCTAAACCCACCAGACTCCATGTAAATAATCAGTGATTTTAGCATCGTGAAACACACTTGATTCAAAGTCGACAGAAACAAAATAAAACTATGAAAAGACGTTTTTGGGTCGTCTTTCCACTTCTCCAACCATCACTACTCTAGTTGTTGGTTGAAATAAACACACAGTTTACAGATTTACATGTGAGAATATGTTGGCTCTATACACACTAAAAGTATTGATTTTTTAAATGGAGTCTGGTGGGTTTAGCGTAGCGACTTCAGAACTGTTTCTGGTTAAACAGAAAGGATTTAAAGAGGTCTTAAAGCTCTATCTCCGTATGGATCCTTTCATAATGTTGTCAGACACTCAGAATAATAATCTGAGTCCGTCAGCGACAACAACTGAACTTTTAGTGGACGCTGACTGACGATGCACATTTGCCCCGTAGGGTAATACTGCAGCTCGCTCTCTGGCTGCCGGTTACAGCGTTCACACTCAATACTGGACCAATGTCAAAGATTATGTTTATTATGTCACTTACACACAAAGACATGGGGAAAGAGGGTCCATGGTTTCTGTTTTCCTGTGTTTGTAAAATGTCAAACAAAATAAGTGGAATATTTGAATTTCTAAAATGAAAACCACGTGGATCAGTGAATAATGGCAGCTTGGGTTTAGAAAGGTTGAACTGATCCCACCGTGTTAGCCAATGATAACCTCGTTAGAATGAGTACACTGAAGAACACTGCTCAGCTGATTTTTGTAGACTTTAATTCCTCAATGTGAACGTGTTAATTTATTTATTTGGACTCTTGTTGTTCGGGGTCGGGTGCATAGATGTAAAATGTAGGTTTGCTACCCTTTTACTTAGACCTAATTTGTTAATAGTTGTGGGATTTTTTTAAATTGTTGCCAATTTCATGAAAAATAAGTCTTCATTTACAAGTCACACATGTACTTAAGTTTAATATTTTACCTTAAAGGGGTGTGAGTATGTTTACAATTTTGTGTATTTATTACCGTTTTGTTCTGTAAAGATAGGCCTATAATTAAGACCTGAGAATTAAGTTCAGTAGAAAAGCTGATAAAGCTCCTTTTTTTATTTCCATAAGTTAAACGTGTTGATGAATTTGTAAGAAATAAGCAGCTACGATGTCTTGCCTTAGAGGTTACAGAGGCCAAACTATCCAGCAAGGGAACAACGGATCTCATTCCATGGAAACGGCGCTGCAGCTTTAAGAAAACTGCGTTGCAACAGCGTCACAAAACATGGACGTTGCCACGTCTGACCCTTTTTATTTTAGACTTCATGTTTCACTATTCATAAAGTCTGAAGACCCCCAGGTTACTCGAGACTCTAAGTGGCCCGCAGGTGAGAATGGTTGTCTGTCTCTGTATGCGACGAAATGTCCAGGTGTACCCTAGTACCCTACTAATAGCCTGGCTGACCCCAGACCCGTCTCAGGTACACCTGAGACTCTCAGGTGTATCTGGGAAGGTCTGGTGAAGCTTCATTCACAGCCCATTTCCAAAGGGGCGTCACCAACAGACGCCGCTCAAATGCCTCTGGGCGCCATTGGATAGTCCTTCAACCAATCAAAGCAACGATCCGGGTGACGTAGCAGCGACAGCGGCATCAACGGGTTGCTGCTCTTCGGTGGCCGCCGTGTTGAATGTAAACAAGAAGCTGCTCGCCGTCGCTGCGCCATCGTCATCGTGTTAAACCGGCCTCAGCGGTTGTGATTGGTGTAGAGCCGCCTCAATGGTTGTGATTGGTGTAGAGCCGCCTCAACGGTTGTGATTGGTGTAGAGCCGCCTCAACGGTTGTGATTGGTGTAGAGCCGCCTCAACGGTTGTGATTGGTGCCTCGATTTGGAGAAATTGTAAATGGGCTGAATGACTCTTGGTCAGACGGACTTGCAGAGCAAATCTCAAATTTGCCAGAAGTTCGTCGAGTTTTCACCGGCTAGTTATACACTGTCTCTCACCTCATGACAGCTCGGATCACCGCCAACACTCTGAGGTGGATGGATGGATGGATGGATGGATGGAGGGATGGATGGAGGGATGGATGGAAGGAAGGATGGGTGGATAGATGGATGAAGGGATGGACGGAGGGATGGATGGATGGATGGAAGGATGGATGGATGGATGGATGGATGAGGGATGGATGGGTGGATGGATGGATGGAAGGAAGGATGGATGGAAGGATGGATGGATGAGGGATGGATGGAGGGATGGATGGATGGATGAGGGATGGAGGGATGGATGGAAGGAAGGATGGATGAGGGATGGATGGATGGGTGGATGGATGGAGGGATGGATGGATTGATGGAAGGATGGATGGAGGGATGGATGGAAGGAAGGATGGAGGGATGGATGGATGGATGGGTGGATGGATGGAGGGATGGGTGAGTAGATGGATGGAGGGAGGGATGGACGGAGGGATGGAAGGATGGAGGGATGGATGGATGGAGGGATGGATGGATGGATGGATATTCATAAAGCTCCCTTTTGTGACGAATAGTTAAATCAACATTGTGTTTATTCATTTAATATTGACACCTGTGGGTCTAGTCAGCAGTTTGAGGAAAATTTGTTCCTAAATGTATTTAGGAACGAACCAGAAGTCTGACAATAATATTTAAATGACGACCTATTAATTATTTAATCTCAGAACTCGGTGGCCGTAGCAGTATTACGAGACTCGTTAGCATCTGTAACACTGGTGCTAAAGAAATGGTGACAACAGAAGTTAAAGGAACATACCGATGCTTTCTTGTGTAGCCTGTAGACTGTAAATATGTGTACTTTCTATTACTATTACTATAGTAATAGAGAATAGAGTACTATTACTATAGTAATAGAACTATTACTGCCGACCATGAAGCACACTCTGGACAACCTGATCTCACAGAACTCAATGACTCAATTAACTTAATGACCACGGGGGCCGTGGTCATTAAGTTAAGGAAAAGGTCGTGGGTGGGCTCGCGGTTCTGTGACACGCGGGACAACAACGGGACGGTTGGGTTTAGGAAGCGTGACACGCGGGACACGATACTTTTTAGCGTGTTTATCAACGCCGATTGGCCTCCAGACTTACATTACCTCGTGATTGCGTGTGAATTGACGCCGTAGCGAGGCGTATGAAAGGGTGAAATACAACACAGGACTTTGACCCAGGAGACCGCGGATCGGGTCCCGCGTGTCACGTTTCCTAAACCCAACCGTAGCCTCGCGATAACACGCCACGTGGCTTTAGAAAGTGGCGTGTATGTTTACGCGAAGTCATGATGTCACGTTGCTGGACTAGTCCATTGAATAGCTGTAACTGCATTTTTCTTCAGAGGATGCTGAAGTTTCCAACTTTCCAACATCTCTGAATGCAGCTCAGATCTCGGCACGGCAGTTCTTGTTTAAACCGTGAGCCGTGGTTACCAGGGACGGGCTGGGGACACGGTGGCAGACTACAGGAAGGACTTATCCAATCCTGAATCCAGTCTGTTTACACGATGCGTTAAAGGCCACTTGAATCTCAGATTGTAATTTTTGAGGTTTTTTTTAAAACTCAGTTGAACTGCACTTATCTACCTGGATAATTCAGCATACCTCTCGCTGTGGGTAAGACTACCATAGACATGTAGCGTTGTTTCTAACTTTTTACAGTGGTTACTTACTTCATTGTATTTGTAGATTTTGGTGAACCATTTTTTACCTGTTTTATTTTTGTTGTTGTTGAGTATACCTGCAACATGACTGTTATATGCAGATTGAGCATTTTTTTTATTTGCATTTTTATCTTCGAATGTTCAAATGACCTGTGTTATGTTTAGGTTTCTTTGTAAATCTTTGTGCAACATGTCACATTTTTGTTTATTTGATATGAAAAGGGTTTCAACGAAAAAAACAGCATTTTGTCTAGGCATTTTTTTCTTGAGAAATAAAACAAAAAGCATGATAATTCCACGGTGTCGGTGTTCGTGTGTGTGTTTTGATTAAATATCTGTTGACAAAATGATGGCCGTTTTGTTAAGAAGCATTTAATCTGAATACAATATAAAGTATCATAATTTCTCATGAAATGACTGTATATAGATGACTATACACAGATACACACACATTCTAATCAAGTCTTCAACTTAGAAAAAGCATTTTAAGGTCATAATGTCCATGTTACAGAAGCAGATTCTCCATCGTGTTGTTTCTGCACAATGCAAAAAATTTGAGCCAACACATGAAAAGATGTCCAAATAAAAAAATAAAAAATAAAATATACAATCCTTTCCTGTTAGTACCCACATGTAGACGTCCTAAGGTGCTTCAATTCCAAAACATGCTTTGTCTCAGGCTTTGGCACTGAGTCCGCGGCCTCATCATGGCCGACTACGTCGCTGGTTTTGGCCCCATGTTGACGGCTGGATCACTGATAACGTTTGTGGAACACAGCTCCTACGGCCATGATGCAAAAGCCACGTCGCTTCACTTCTTCATGATAGAGGAGATATCCAGAAACATGCTCTGAAAAAAGACAAGAGGACAGCTTTGACTTAGACTGTAGCTGGTGCTGGATAGTGATAGTATAGATAGTGCAGCAGGTAATACTTCTAAAACTACCTTTCTGTCATATCTGCTGAAACTGACCCTATGTTCCAGTAGAACTACATGAAGCAGGTCATTTAAAATAAATCCAGCTCCTCTGGCTCCACCTACAGCCTGGAGGGGGGTTTACAAAAATCCACCGCTCCCTGTTCAGATGCACCAATCGAGGGGGGGGGGAGTCTAACTGCGTGTAAATCACGGCTCATGCACATGCATTCATTCTCCCTTGTGGTGGGAGGGGCTTAGGAGACCGTTTTGGGCTTTAGCAGAAAGGGGGGCAGGACTGAGAAGTTGTCGACAGCACCTTTAAGCCTCATGAAGCTTCGTGAACCATTGTCTTTATTTTCTGAGCCCACTAGATGGCGATCTTGGTTTAAAGAAAAGGCTCCAGGACAAGGAATGGTAATTCAGTGTGCCTTCAACCCTTTGTTGAACAGAGAGCGCCATCTAGTGGGCTCATTTAGGCCATCACTAATAAAACAAACATCGTATGCTTGGTATGTAGCCAGTATCTTTTTAGTACCTGTTCACTGTCATTCTTTAAGTTAACGCAGTTAACATGAAGTGGTCACAGTTTGGTTAAGTTTACGCAACAAAACCATTTAGTTTTTTGGAAAAGATTGCGGTTTGGGATAGAATAAGTAGGTTTGTTACCATAAACTGTAAAACATAATGGACGTAGTATCTGTGATCTCACCCATTGGTATGTGGACTGCCGTTTTGAAGCCAGCAGTTTGCATTTTGGCCGTCGCCATCTTGGTATTTTGGAGCCAGAAGTGACCATATTTGAACAAAAGGGCGGAGCTGGGGAGGACGACGTGCCTAACGGTTTCAATGGCGCTGCTTTAAGCTAAACGGTAAAGAGAGAAAGTCGCCGGTTTTCAGCCCTTCTGACTAAGGCTGTCAAAATAACATTCTGCAGAACACAGAGCTTGTTGAGAATCGACAGACTTAAGTTACCCGCTAACGCTAACCCTAGCTAGCTAGGTTGGTTGGCAGAACGCCAAACATGGCATTTTAGGCAATCAAAGTGTTCAAGTGAACTTTGATGAAGTGAAAACACACAGAGACCTTGGGCAGACAAAACCCAGGTGAGGCATAAACTGCTCCCAGATTGTCAGGTGCACTCTGCTTTCTGGACTAGTGTAAAATGCGATTTATGCACATGAGACAATCGCTGCTCTTTACTTGCCATTGACATTCTTCGGCCTCCGGCAGGCAGCATCGTGGGCATGTCTCCCTGCAGGGAGCCCAGTTCATCCGACTCCTCTGAGGTATGTAAGGACGGGCTCGTGGAGCCGCTGATGGAGGAGTAGCTCTCAGATGGTGGCCTGGTCATGAAGCTGGTCTTCCTGGGGTTGGGCATCAGTACTTGGCTTCCCATTGACTCCCTACGCTCATCTTCATCCAGGTCTCTGATAGCGCTGGGCCTTAAGATGCTAGCGCAAAGCAGAGCTTCCAAATGGCTCGGGTGAGGGTGTTCTCCCTCTCGGGGGTCCTCATGATGGCTTGTTGCACTTCCCTCCGTAATGGACGCAGCAGAAGCCCAGGCTGGATGGCGGTCCACCTTAGCTGTGTGGACCTCTGGACCTTCATGGGTTTGTGGGGCTTCAATTGCACAGTTCTGGCCAGACATGGGTGGCATCCTAGGTTGGGGACAGATATAGCTGGTCTGACTGTGTCCCACATAAGCCAAGCTGTTGTGTCTCGATGCATCCTGGTTGGCTTTGACAGTGTTGTAATAAAGAGGCTTCATGTCCGCCTCCGGAATCACTTTGAAGGTCTGAGTCAAAGGCCCATTGTGAGGTGATACATTACTCATTACACAAACGTGTGGAAAGGACACCTTCTTCTTGGACTTGTAAATCAAACTGTCGTCTTCCGCGTACCTCTCTCCATACAGTGTCTGTTTGATTTTCCTGATGCCCAGGTGGGATATTTCCAGAACATTGAGGAAAAGTGACACACCAGCAATGGCGATCATGAAGACCATGAAGATGGTCTTCTCTGTGGGCCTGGAGATGTAACAGTCTACGCTGTTGGGGCATGGCATCCTATCACACCTATAGAGTGGCTCCAGTTGGATGCCATAGAGTGTATACTGGCCCAGGATGAAGCAGACCTCCACCACAGAGCGTGTAAGGATATGGATGATGTAGGTTCTCAACAGAGAGCCTCTGAGAGGAGCCTTCTTCACCTTTTTCTGCTCTTCCAGCCTCTTTAGCTCCCTCTCCATGCGCTTATGTTCGTCCAAAGCCGACTCAACCTCGTCCAGCTCCTCCCTGAGCTGGGCCCGTCTGCGGTGGCGCTCCTTGTCCAGTGCTTGGATACAGTAGAGGGCATGGCCCATGTAGACCAGCGAGGGCGCAGAAACAAAGATGACTTGCAGGACCCAGTAGCGAATAAGGGAGATGGGGAATGCACGGTCGTAGCAGACCGACTTGCAGCCTGGCTGGTCAGTGTTGCAGACAAACTCGGACTGCTCGTCGTCCCATACGTCCTCAGCAGCTGCACCCAGGATCAGCATGCGGAAGATAAAGAGTATGGTAAGCCAGATCTTGCCCACGATAGTGGAATGAATGTGGACCTCTTCTAGGATGCTGCCCAGCAGGTTCCAGTCACCCATGGTCAGCTTCTCACCACTTCACTGCCACATGTCCTCAAACTGTGGAGACACAGCATGCACATACCACACATTAGCCTCACAAAGCTGGACTACATATTAGGTAAGTTTTTACTATGAATTTCTAAAGGAAAGTCACAGTTTACAGGTTTTATTTTTGCAGCTTGGGCCATCAGCTCTATTGGTTATAAAACATCGTACTTACTAAAGGGATTACTAAGATCTCGGGACATGGTAACCTCACTTAAAATACATCCAAGAAGGCAAGAAACACAAGCAGTCATATGATCAGACAGGTAGCAAGCAAGATGATAGTTTAGCCAGATTGGCTAGCTTATAATACCTCTTTACACAGAAAAACACACACAAAGTTAGTACAACTACTGTAACTTCAACTAGACAGTTGGGTTGTAAAAAGTAATTCCCAAATAAAGCCTCATTAAGCTTCATGAATCAACTTGTCATTGTCAACGAGGACCTGTCACATTCCCACAGTTCCCCATTCATACTGGAAGCTGCCCAGTCCAACCAGTCTGACCTGCTGCATGGTTGTGTAACTCACACTATGTAGTTCTTAATTATACAATTATATTTGGATTATCTTTTTAGAAAGGCCTGAACAGGGACTGGGGTTGCAAATTAGCCTATTGGCTAGAAACCTTTTATGCAACACATCTACACATATTGTCAGGCTTGGACTGTGATAACTATATATATGTAATAATGTGAGCTGTATTGTCCCTGACAAATAAACTAACAGACCCCCTTTTCTGCCTGCTGTTGGCTTCTCTGGTCTTCCTGCAGGAGCTGGCAGGTGGGACAGTTAATTAGCTAATGGGCTGACACCTGTGTAGGCCTCAACCAAGTCTACATATACCAGTCGTGTCTCATTGTGTCTCTGGTTTCTCTCTCCTAGGCTCCACGTCTCCTGGTTTGGGGCTGGTTTGCCACTTTTGTTGCAGTCACCATACATCCACACATTAGATTAGATTCAACTTTATTGTCATTGTGCAGAGATCCAGTTCGCGTCCAACCAGAAGTGCAAAAACCCCAGAAAAGTCTCCACACATTCTTCCCTCATCCATGCACTCAACTCACCATTGATTCCCGACACATATCATGTTTTTTTTGTTAATAGTTATCATGTTTGCTTGATAATACAAATTTCATGGGCACTTTAATCTGTCTGGTCTCCCCTCTTTGTCACATGCTTTGAGCCGGTTTGTGAATCTTCTTTGGGCCGTCACCAGTTGTAAATTATTTGTGTAGCGCTTTCCACAGACATAAGTCACGCCATGCTTTACAAAGGGCATTAGACAACATACAAGAAATACATCAAAAACTAAGAACAACATACATGACATGAAATGTTACATGAAATGCAGACCTGGTGCTTATACGTTACCCAACAGCCTCTCTGAACAGATATGTATGCCTGGGACAGTTAAAGGGATATTTCACGATCACGAGTATCAGTAACTACCCGGTAGTATTTTCTAACGACTTCCCTCCCTCATGTTCCCCCTGATACCAGAGAGAGCTGGATTGTATGGAAAAAAAAAACTCTGATGATGCAAAAATCGTCATTTTGCATCCTCAGAGGCTTTTTTGGCCAGAGGCTCGAGACTACAGCCAAAAAAAAAGTAAAAAATGAATAAAAATAAATAAATATAAAAGCCTCCGATGACGCAAAATTAAGATTTTTGCATACTACCTGGTTTCTACTGGTACAAAGCTTAATGCTAATTGGTGAACTATCCCTTTGATCTAACATATTTGACATTAGAGCGCGAGCTGAGGAATGTGGGTGAAATAGCTCCGCCACATGTACGCTCTGTAGGTAAGTGTGAAGAGACTTAAAGGGTAACTTTATCTCATTTTAACCCTGTTTTCTGATGTCTTTGTGTCTACGTGTCTGATGGGAACAACAGTCTTTTGGTCCAGTATTAAGCGCGATGGCTGCGGTCGGCAGCGGGAACAACAAGCTATCGGGGGGGTTTACAACAGACGGGTGGTTACAACTTTACCGTTTACATACTGGCGGTTTGTTTACAACCTCTCTGAACGTGTTTGTTGGCATTGTGCCCAAAATTTCAGAAATGTCGTATAGCATTCCAAGATTGAAGAGGCATTATTTTGGTGAGTACAATGTTACCACAAAACCGCCTATACTAGCCTGGGAAAACCCTGACGAACTTCTGGCAAATGTGAGATTTTCTCTTCAAGTCCATCTGGCCACGAGCCCATTCAGCCCATTTTCAGTGTTTCCAAATCGAGGCACCAATCACAACCGTTGAGGCGGCTCTACACCAATCACAACCGTTGAGGAGGCTCTACACCAATCACAACCGTTGAGGAGGCTCTACACCAATCACAACCGTTGAGGAGGCTCTACACCAATCACAACCGTTGAGGAGGCTCTACACCAATCACAACCGTTGAGGAGGCTCTACACCAATCACAACTGTTGAGGAGGCTCTACACCAATCACAACCGTTGAGGCGGCTCTACACCAATCACAACCGTTGAGGAGGCTCTACACCAATCACAACCGTTGAGGAGGCTCTACACCAATCACAACCGTTGAGGAGGCTTTAGCCATTTGCACTATTTTTCAATCAATTTAAAAATGGAATGGCTAAACATCTGTAAACCATTCGTGAAAAGATGCCAAGTAAAAACTGCATTTGATGATCATAAAGTGTGCCGTGTGTAAAGGGGAGACTGGGGGGGTACCCGAGCCTCCGAACTCGTAACATACGACGTTTGGACGGCGGCTGTCAGCGTCTGAAGAGACGAAGAAATCCCCCTTCAGCGTGTTAGTAGAACGTAGCGGGGAGAGCAGCAGCTACACGGCGTTTAGAGAGTAGTATGTGAGGGGGGAATACCTCGTAGGGAGGTTGGTCGGGGGGGTGGACGGGTCAGACACAGGACTTTCACCCAGGAGACCGGGGATCAGGTCCCACGTGGGACCGTCCCGTTCTTCCCGCGTGTCACGGAAACGTAAGCCCCCCCTCCCCCCCCCCCCACGACCTTTTCCTCAACATAACAGCGTCTAAAGAGACGCCAATAGTCCCGACCAAACACGTTTAGATAAAGTGCGTTATATGACGCTAAAGGAGACTTTTAGCGTCAATAACAACGACGAAGTCACCTGACCAAGCGTCCGTATGTTACCAGACGGGGGGGGGGGGGGGACCTGTTGGGGTACCCATAGAAAACATTTCATTCAGATATCTGAAGGAAGAGATCAGGGGGCCCCTTTAAAAATGGCCACTAGGTGTTACTTATGATTACGTATGATTAAACAGAGCACGCCACAGCCTCTGAGAGACGAAAGTAAAGTTGGCCTAAAACATTCGGGGCTGGAGCCCCAGAAGTGCGAAGCCACAATGTTTCAACATGTGCTTGAAATAGTGGCGCTCCAATCATATAACCACCGGCGCGTTGTCAGATATGTCCTCGCCATTACCAGCCAACCCACGCGGACACACACGCAGTCACACAAAATGAAATGAAGCTGTGCAGTGCTAGTATGCTATAAATATATAAATAACATCCTACATCCTACATATTTATTCTGCTCTTACAACACTGCACTATATATCTCTTGTCCTGTCTATACTTGAATATCACGTTGCACTTTTCTGCTTTTTGGCACTTCTGGTTGGATGCAAACTGCATTTTGTTGTCTTTGTACTCTGCACAATGACAATGAAGTTTAATCTATTTTATGGTGGAGTTTTTCCTTCTGTAAGTCTGCAAATAAAATTCACCAAGCACAGTCTGCGTTTGTGTTAGCAGACGAGTAATTCAGCCGTACCTCACCTAACAAACGTGTGACATTTACCTTTTACGCCATCTGAGAAAACCATTTTACACGAGTCAGTCCTGGACCAACGGGTTGCACACTTCAACCATTTCAGCAGCACTTACATATCACTGGTATGGGTTCCCTCTTTGCCTCTTGATGCACTTCATCATGTGTAAATACAGCCATCCTAGGAATTGCCTGTGTCTGTGTGGCTACCCCATGGAGGTGTCCGGTGATCCTCTTGTGCCGGTCCCAAACTCCAGTCCGCATCCCTCTGCTCCGCTCGGTCTTTGTCTTTCTGTGGACTGTACGTCGGGAGTGCTCTCCCCCGTGATACATGCAGGGTTCACAGGATGTGAGCATCGATCGCCTCCCGACGGGACAATGCCCCCACCCCTCACCCTTCTCCCACGCCAGCGGTGCCAACTCTAACCAGTGCCATCAATATATCGGCCTGTCTGACAGAGAGGTGGTGTTTGTTTATGGCTGGTCTTTCACAAACTGTAGGGCCCTCAACATAAAGATGTAAGTGGGCTAATGGGGGGGCCTTACCATCTCTAATGTGTATAGTATAGTGTGGTGTGATGGACCATGTTCTACCTGCTGTCAATGTCAAGCACACAGATTTGTATTTGGGGATGTGGGGATATGGGCATCATTTGAATGTGTTATACTGAAGTTAAAGCTGCATTAGTCAATGTTGTTATATGAACAACTGGTCATGTGTAATGTGACAGGTGGCATTTATTAGCAGGCCCAAACAGAATATGTTTACAGTTGTAGGGTGAAATTCCACGGACTGTTTTTCTGCTTCGGGTGGAGATATGTCAACATTAAAAAAAAAATGTTGTTCCTTTAAAATCTGGGAAAAGATTGGCGGAAAATTTGCGGAAAATTCTGGGAATATAGTATCTTTTTTTTAACTTTCCCGTCAAAGTTAAAGATTGATTTCTTATACATCTGCACATTGTAAATGTCTGTTAGAGCTAATCAATTCTGTAGGCTTTCCTACAGTGTACGCATTAGTTCAATTGTCACCTATGTAATGTGGACCAGAATGCACTGCTGTACCGCATGTCAAACTGTCTAATAACGCCATGACAGAGGCCTGAGTTTTTTAACATATTGAATGCTGACACTCTGCTGGTCAGGGAGGCCCACAGGCCCCCTCCCTCTGTCACAGAGTGAAGCAATAGTACATATATTACTGGCTTGATTTGAGAGTCCTGGTGCTTGGCTGCATAAAATGACCAGCTGTGCCTGCAGGGCCTTTAATTAGGTTTCCATCGCGCTCTGACAGAGTCAATGGAGCATTGATTTGATTTTCCCTTCAGAAGCCGCGGCTTAGGTCGCTGAGGCCAGATGCCAGAGGTCACAGCAGGATCATTAGATTACACAACCAGCGTCTGCTTCATCGGGAGCTGCACCCATTGGCCGAATGCGACCAATGGCCAACTGAAAGCTGGGCAGCGAAGGCGGGACTTTGTCGAGTCCTTCTGTCTGTTGACACCAGGGCCCCGTTCAGCCCCGACAAAGCGTAGCAACACGTTTTTTTGAAACTGAAACGGCAGTGCGTTGAACGCCCTGTCGTGTGCGGCAGCGCTCTGCCTTTTTATTACCGCGAGTTTACAGACACGTCTCTGCTGATTGGGTAGCGCCTGTGCTACAGCCACGAAACGAGAGACAACACAACTCAAAGCACGTTGCACGACGTTCCGAGGAAACATGTCGTTGAACCCTGAGATTGAACGTTCCCCCGGGGTACGTCCCAGGTTCTTAAATTACATCCACGTTTCCTGCACCTGCTTCCCTTCCTCGCGTCTTAGTCCGTCGCACCGGGAGAGATGAGAGGAAATCATGCGAGGAGAGAGGAAACAAGGAAATGTGTTTTTAGTCTTTAAGCGAGGAGCGAAGAGACTATCAAATAACAGACTTGAGATTCAGCCCAGATCTCAACTCACCTCAATTCACAGTGTAACTATGAATATTTACTCTGAGAGGGAGTTAGATGTTTAACAGTGGCATGTACTTCCGTATGCCAATGTTTCCTTTCCACGTTTTTTGTTTTCCTAAACGGTGGCCTCGCGATAACACGCCACGTGGCGTGTATGTCTACGCTGTGACGTTGCAGACTGCCGTCCAGCGTACACATACACGCAGAAAGCTCAAAATGTGTACAGATAACACGCCACTCGGCTTCAGGAAAGTGGCGTGTATGTTTACGTGAAGTCATGACGTCACGTTGAGCGCATTTCATCATTAAAAGTATAAAATCATTACGTCTAAAGTGACACGTGCCACTTAAAAATCTAACTGCTGCTGTTTACTCTACTGAAGTATTTCCATGTTATTCTACTACTTGTACTTTTTACTGCACTACACATTTGGATTTTATATACAAAATAAATGCTGATGATTACAGATGATACTGGGTGTGTACTGGGCATTTCCATGAGTTAAGATTGTATTTTAGTTTCAGTAATATTAATATTCATCAAATAATTGCAGTATATGAATATTACAAAGGCATATTGACTTTATTTGACAGTAAACAGTTTAGGGACAGGAAGCAGGGTCAGCGAGAGGGGAGCAACACGCAACAAAGTCCCTCTGCCAGAATCGAACCGTGGCTGTTATGTGGTAGGCAGCTTCACCAGTCGCCACCGGGGCACCACCCCACACTTTTATTTCCAATCCTCAAAGTACATTTTTTGTACTTTTAATGTAAAACCTTTCGCTTTATTAACCCTCCTAACAGTTACAACTGCCAGCAAGTTACTTGGGATAACACACAATAAAGTTATACATATTATATATATACTACTCCTGTTTCCTCGGGTCTAATCTGACCCATTTTCAAACAGTTTCTATCAGAAATTTGGGTTTCTTTCAACCAAACTGTCAATACGGTGGACGGTTCCCTACAACCATCACTCTTCACACGTCACATAAATGATCAGCTTACTACTTTCACTGAATTTGGGTGTTTTGTTCAATTTTATGGCATTTGAAGAAAACTTGATGAAAGAACGTTGAAAAACGTGACAAATATTTGGGAAATAGCTTTTAAAAATGTGGTGAGAAAAAAACGTCGAAAAAAAGTGACAAATGTCAGGAAAAGCTTAAAATGTTTTGAAAAAAGTGACAAAAACATCAGGAAGGAACATTGAAAAAAATGTTTGACCGAAAAAATCTAGGTGGATGTTTGACGGGAAGACAATACAAGGGTTAGATAGTGACCGTGGATAGACATGAAGGTGAGATGGGGGACGACACGCAGCTGCAGGTCGGATTCAAACCCGCACCGCTGCAGAGGACTCAGCCAACATGGGGGGTGCACGCTCTACTGGGGGAGATAGAGGCCCTATTTCACGAACTGCCGTGAGACTGGGTTGGACGTTATCATCATCATCATCATCATCATCATCATCATCATCATCATCATCATCATCATCATCATCATCAGAAAGCAAACAGACAATTAAACTCCACGTGGTCGGACATCGACAGGCTTGTTAGCAGAAACATAAACAACAGAGAGGTTAGTCGAGTTTGTAGATTTTCCCATTTCAAAGAAAACCAATCGGTCTGACGAACAGTGTGAAGAACCACGTCACCCTTTTCTTCTGTTAATAATTCTTACTGTATGAATTATTGTATCTATATATGTACTTATTTATTTGCTTATTAGGTTGTCTTACACGCACACACGCAAATAAAGGGTTAGGGCACGCACGCACGCAGGCGTATTTCTACAACTCTATCGAGTTTTTAAATGTAAAATCAAAGTGAACAAGTTCATCCTTTCTGTGTCAGTCTCTCTCCAGCGTTAGTCACTGTCAGGGCGATTCAGCTTCCTGCATTCTCATTGGTCCTCAGCCTCTGAAGCTCCTCCTCCAGCGTGCCTATTTGCTGCAGTAGCTCGTTCCTGTCCTGTTGGGCTCTGAGCGCCGTCTGCTGCTCCAGCTCGGCCATCTTCCTCTCGTACCAACGCTCCAACTGAGTCGACACCGTCTCGAAGAAACGCTGAGTCACCTGACAAACAACGACACACTCAAAGTGGTTGAAAGTTTTAATGATCTGCTTGAATTCAGATGTTGTTTTTTCTCAGGAAACTAAGTTCCTAAAGGAATAGTTCCAACATTTTGGGAAATACAGTCTCATGTTCAATGTGCGTTCATGTTAGAGCTGGCAGGCAATTAGCCTAGCTTAGCATAAAGAGAGCGGGCTGGGAACGCTCACTTACTAATGCATTGTGTCTCATGAGTTTAATGTGTACACAAACAGAAATCTAAGGACTATAAGTTGTGGTGTTAGACCACGTGTCAAACTCAAGGCCCGCGGAAATTATGATCCGGCCTCTTGCAGACTATGATCTGGCCCCTTGCCGATTATGATCCGGCCTCTTGCAGACTATGATCTGGCCCCTTGCAGACTATGATCTGGCCTCTTGCAGACTATGATCTGGCCTCTTGCAGACTATGATCTGGCCTCTTGCAGACTATGATCTGGCCCCTTGCGGACTATGATCCGGCCCCTTGCAGACTATGATCCGGCCCCTTGCGGACTATGATCCGGCCCCTTGCCGACTATGATCCGGCCCCTTGCCGACTATGATCCGGCCGCCATATCATTTAGGTTCACAATACATTTTGGCCCGCCTAGACTTTATGTCGACCAAATTGTAAGTGAGAAGATTATATGACACATGCAATAATACAGTCAAATATATTTGACTTTTTCGATAAAATAAAATAAAAATCTATAAATGCTACATTTCTGACCCCCCTGTGTTAAAGGGACTTAGGTGGTGGAAATATTTATTAGCGTCCCAAAGTCGTCACAGTGTGGACGCCAGGTTGGTCTTAGATGCATTGTTATTTTTCCTTGAAGGATTACGGCTCGATGCAGAAACCTGAACTCACCTCCACAGCGTGCTGATTGTTCCTCTCCTGGCTGAACGTGGGCTCAGCGGGGCGGTTGATGAAGAACTCCAGCGTTCTGGCGCCCTCACTGTGTATCCCTACACGCCTGCGTGCACTCATCAGCTCTCCAAAGTGTTTCCTGCCTTGTTCCTGATGTTGGATCAGTCTGGGTCCCTGGGCGCTGATGGTGGACTGGCTGCTGCTGCTGCTGCTGGTGGAGAGGCCCTCCCCACACAGAGGTATTGCTGCTGCTGTGGGACTGTCCTGCACTCCCGCAGGCTGCCACAAGGGGTCCACAGAGCCCTGCAGGAGGCCTGAGGGGGGGTTGGCAGCAAACAGGGCTGTGTTCTCATAGTCATCTTAAGACAGGTGTGGGGTTGGAGAAAAATCAAAGCAGCCACACAATTAATAGAGAGTATGTCATAAAGGGAATATTGCTGTATATCCACAGCAAATAAACATAATATACAAATGGAAAGTATTCATTAAAGATGAATATGTATTTAAATTGGGTGATTTATGGAGTAGAAATGTGAATTTTTTTAGAAGCTGGTGCCTTCTCAAGACCCATCTCTTCACCTCTGCCTATCTGTAGCCCCCTTTTCTTCTGTGACTGAATCATGTTTTGTTTTGTCTTGTTGTCTTTTGTCTTGTCTTGTCCTGTTTTGTTTTACTTTCTAATCTAGCTCCCCTGTAAAGCGACTTTGAGTCTATGAAAAGCGCTATATAAATTCAATTTATTATTATATTATTATTAGAAAAGCTAGAAAATTTATTTTTGGCTCATGTGGATGAAAGCCACGCTTACCTGTTACAGAGTGTAGTCAAGTCAACTGTGTTTTATTGTCATTTCAACCATATATACGAAACAACGTTTCACCATGGCTCAAGTGGTGTTACACATTTAAAATATATAAAGAGTTGTCTAGCTCTGTGTGAATTTTTTGTATTTTTCTTCTTTTAAGCTGCTCGGAATCTCAAACTGAATTTCGGTGCGAACTGACAATAAAGTTGTATCGTATCCAGGGCTTTAAATTGGTACCCGCCAATTGCCGGTAGAAATGAACTTAGGCCGGTGATGAAAGCAGCAAACATTGTTGCCAGATTGGTCTGTTTTCCGCCAAGAAATTTGGGCAGTTTTGTGTGTGTTTGGCTTAGAAATGTAATCTTTATCTGGCAGCACTGCTCGTAGTACTGATCCTACATTTCCCATGAACACCGTGTCGTGATGTGTCGTACAACCATTGCAACCCAGTCTCACGGCAGTTCGTGAAATGGTCACGTTATTTATTCGATATTGATTCGTGTACACGGACGCATTTCTCATTTTTTTCATGGTGGTCAGCAGGTTTTTAAACGGTTAGCTAACCCTAACCCTGACATAAACGTGTCCGTGTACACAAACCAATAGATGAAATAACGTGACCATGTCACGAACTGCCATGAGACTGGGTTGACCGTTGGCTACGTGTCTAGCGTGCGGTATTGATGAAATTAAGTAATTAAGTTATTCAAATTTGTTGAAATCAGTACAAATGCCAGTGGAAAATCAGATTGGCTGATGAATCTGAAAATGTACTAGCTTTGTTGGCTATCGTATCGCTACTGAACGCCCCTTTTGAAATGGCCTCTATTGACAGCATTGTGGAAGCTGTTGTTGTACCTGGGGACCTGTCCACTTTCATTTCAAAGTATGTCCTGCTGCCCGTGTGCTGCGTCTCTGGGCCTCCCAGACTGTAGGTAGAGTTAGACGGCAGGATGTTGACGTAGGTAGCCAGTGAAGTGCTGCTGTCTCCAGACACCACGGACAGCAGGGGGAGCGACTCCGGGTCAGCGTCTGCTACCGACTGCTCCACAGACTGGGAGGGGAGGAGTTTGTAATACTGGGCTATGGCTGGGTTGTGGACGTCCATGTCCTTCAACTGGGACAGACACCACCTCTTCAGTTCATGACTCACTGCCGCCTGCTTGAGATAAGAAACACGCTGCTGTATGAACACACCGTCCCTACTCATTACACCTTAGCAGCTGCTATGTCTCACTTTCATTGGCCTCCTAAATGGAGTTAGTCTGGGAAAAGCCTGACGAACTTCCGGAAAATTTGAGATTTGCTCTTCAAGTCTGTCTGGCTAAGAGCCCATTCAAGCCCATTTTCCAATGTTTCCAAATCGAGGCACCAATCACAACCATTGAGGAGGCTCTACACCAATCACAACCGTTGAGGCGTCTTTACACCAATCACAACCATTGAGGCGGCTTTACACGATGACGATAGTGCAGCGACGGCGAGCAGCTTCTTGTGTACATTCAACATGGCGGCCACTGAAGCGCAGCAACCCGTTGATGTACGTCACCCGGTTCGTTGGTCTCATTGGTTGGACTATCCAATTGCGCATTTGAGCGTCCCCTTTGGAAATGGGCTCGGACTCGAACCCTGGACCTTCTGCGTCGAGGAATAAACCTCTGCATACGTGCGCCCGCTCTACCAACTGAGCTACACGGCCACAGAGCCAATGAGGTTTAACCATGTATCAGCTAATTTAAATGGCTCACGTTACTGTATTGTGTCAACAGTTAACTTCATCTAATATTATATGAGGAGTTTTCTTCTGTGGGGTGCAAATGTTCCACTAGAAGCAGTTCTTTCCTGAGACTATTTAGCAGAGCCACCGTCGCCGGGACCGTAGTTTAGCGCCGCCCAAGACGATTGTGATTGGTTTAAAGAAATGAAAACGACCCAGAGCATTTTTTTCTCCTATCCCAGAATGCATCTGTGATGTAGCCAGACCTTCCTCCACAGCGCCGTGGTGATGGCGAGACTTGACTGTAGCTGATACCTGTGTCATCAGGGCTTCCTGTCTTCCCCGGGCAGCTCTCTGCTCGATCTCGTAAACCATGTTCTTCCTCTCTGCTGCTGCTCTTTCCTGATTCAGCATGTCCAACACTTTCATCTGCAAAAGATCTAACAATCAACTAAGTATGTAATGATTTTTGGAACTTTGTGGAATGACAATTGTCAGTTTTACCAAGAAATGTACCCATAATCTGTGTATGTGTCCTCCCGTGTTTGACGAGACATAATTTAAAACAAAAGTCAAAATAAATTCTATCTTTTTTTGTTTTTGGACTATCTGTCCAATCTGAGTTTTCTGTTGCACGACTAAAACTACTTTTTAACGTACACGTTCCACCAAAACAAGTTCCTTCCTGAGACTATTTTGAAGATGCACCGTGGCTCCGTCCAGCTCTTAGTGCCACCCAAGATGATTGTGATTGGTTGAAAGAAATGCAAATTAACCAGAATGCTGTGTGGACTAGCCAGACCCTCCTGTGCAGCGCTGTGGAGGAGGGTCTGGCAATGCGAGACTACAGTTGACGTAACTGAAGTTATGATCTGTAAGCAGAGACCTGGTGTCTGGTCCTGTGGTCCATTTTGCCCAGTTTACTGTTGACCTGCTCCTGGACGTTGAGGATGTGCAGCCTCATCTCCTCCTGCGTGGCTTTCAGTTGGACTTCCAGCTTCTTGAGCAGGGGCTTACAGTGGCATCCATCAGCCGGGGCCTAAAGACAATGTTCACAAGTCACAAACTGCACTCTCCGTTGCAAGAAGGAACCCAGGACACACCAACCCGATGGCCGACCGTCGGCAGGAAAGGAAGTCGGACTGATCAGTCGGCTCCCCGAGGTCCAAAAAGTGCCTCAAAACACACCGAAGCGACCGCGTAATCTGTATTGTCGGCCCAAAAAATTTAAACCGGAAATGACGAACGCGTCACGTGGGTCTGGCTTTTCCAGCCGACCATAATGGAACGTAATTCTTCCGTGGGCCCATCGTGGATTTTTTTGCGATTCCGTGAAACTGCCACAGATTTTGACTTAATCGTGTTAATTTCACGTAATTCTGTGAGATCAGGTCGGTCGTATTAGAGGGTATGGACAAATCATCCACATGGTCGTATGGTTTGGAGAAGTTGTTGTACCCTCTCAGTACTTTGGGACCTTCTGATTTATAAATTAAGCTCTGGGCACATCTACTACTTTACAAAACATCCCAGATATCACTCGTCAGTCACCTGTCTAATGTTGCCATCCTCGTCACGGTACAGTGTGTAAAGCTGATAGAATTTGTCATTCTGAGCTGAATCTTCACGATCATCCCAGAGAAGATTCTTCTTAACGTGGATGTCATTCTCGCCTTTTCTCAGATCATTTTGATTTGAAGCCTGTAAAGGAGTAAAAGTAACATACTGTTAGGAAATACTGCAAAATGTGTTCATGAACTGTGATAAAAAAGGATACTACCATTTGTTTTCATATGATACGCAGAGACGTTATGACATCAGAGTAGTCTTAGACTGCATTCACACCGAACCAACTTGCCAAAAGTAGCCACAACTAAGTACAAGTCAGACCTGAACAGGATTGTGGGAAACAAGGACTGCCAGGTGTCCCACTGAGTCATGTAAAAGGAGGTAAGAAAAAGTCCAGACCTATGAGAACTGTTAGGCTTTGTGTTATGTCATTAGGAGACTGTCCTCCCCCAAAAATGCTCCCATTGGTTGTTTGTTCAAGCAACAGTTATGTCTTAGTCTATATCGACAACGTTTCATTGGTGCCGCCGGAGGTCCCGTCAGATGGCCCTCATTTTTGCCTGGATTTCTTCGTGTTGGCGCTCTAAACTCCGGTGGATTTATGAGGACTATGGTAGTCTGGGAAAACCCTGACGAACTTCTGGCAAATTTGAGATTTGCTCTGCAAGTCCATCTGGCCAAGAGCCCATTCAAGCCCATTTCCAATTTTTCCGAGGCACCAATCACAACCGCTGAGCGCAGCAACCCTTTGATGCCGCTGTCGCTGCTACGTCACCCAGATCATTGGTCTGATTGGTTGAAGGACTATCCAGTTGCGCCCAGAGGCATTTTCCCCAGACCCTTCTCAGATACACCTGAGAAGGGTCTGGTGTCAACCAGGCTAGGACTCTGGTTAACTGCTTCTCCGATCTCTGCAGGGTAAATCCAGACAGCTAGCTAGACTATCTGTCCAATCTGAGTTTTCTGTTGCACGACTAAAACTACTTTTGAACGTACACATGTTCCACCAAAACAAGTTCCTTCCTGATGTCTCTGTCGTTGACCTACCGGTTCCTTGCCTCTCCTCCTCTTCCGATGGATGTAGGAGCTGCTGATGGCGGCTGGGCTTTTGTGGTAATGCTGGTGGTGGTGAGGACCCACCTTAAAGACTGTTCTGCTCTCCGTTTGTTCACTGCTGGGGGATTCCTCCATCACAGAACTGCTGTCCTGCTCAGGACAAAAAGAAAACTGCAGTCAACGAAGCAACCACAGGAAATGCTAGTTTCATTGATTTAACATGACTAACTCAACTGTGAGGATTTTCCCAATAGCTCAGGAGACCCCGACGTGCAGTGGTTGTGGTTCCCAACCTGGGGGGCGCCAAAGACAACACTGTGGCTGTGGCTCAGTGGTAGAGCAGCCGCCTGCCAACTGGAAGGTTGGTAGATTGATCCCTGGCCCTGCAGTCGCATGTCGAAGTGTCCTTGGGCAAGACACTGAACCCCGAGTTGCCCCCAATGTTGCATTGGTGTATGAAAGTGTGTGAATGTTTATCTGATGAGCAGGTGGAACCTTGTATGGCAGCCTCGGCCACCAGTGTATGAATGTGTGTGAATGGTGAAGTGCTTTGAGAAGTGTTAAGACTAGAAAAGCGCTATATAAAAACAATCCATTTACATTCTCGCTCCCAGCGTGTCAAGAGAGGCGCCAGATCTTGGCTGGAATGTGTCAAGCAAAATGAACCAAAACCAGGAAATGGAGACTATGGGAGACTACTTAGACACAAGTAGGGGGGCTTCAAGGAAAAAGGTTGGTAACCACTGCTATAAGTAATAGCTGTTTCTGATATTTTCTTACTTTGTTTGGTAGTATTTCTACTCTTGGGTCGGACCGGGTCCTGCGCTCAGCTGTCACTCTTTCTCTTTGTTTCCTGATTGTTCTTCCTCGCATGAAGCGATGTACCTGAGGACAATTACAAAATCTGCTATGGTTACATTACTACATTTTATTATGTACTGCTAAGAATAAGCCTAAAAAATACACATTTGTCCAATGCTATTAAAAACAATGATTATGATAGATATGATGCTCACAGTAAAGATTTCTACAATTCACATTCTCGACCCTGTACACCCTAATGTTGTGGTTTAAAGAATATGAACGTATACAACATGGGCGATTTTAGACCCTTTTTAGGGGGGCTCAAGCTCAATATTGAAAAACTTTAAAATAAAATGTTATGTTGTGTGTCTGTGTGTGTCTGATCTGTCAGAGGGAGAGCAGGAGACGGTTGTGAAGTTTAACGTTGGTCGTCCCCAGAGAAGAAGTTGGTCATTTCATGGCGCAGATTAGAACCCAAATTGAAACGTAAGCAACTAAAGTTGCTGAATGTGAGAACATTATGTCAAACTGGTCGTTATTACTGAGACTTATAAAGTGTCCGGTTAAGTTCCATCATAGTGTCAACAAACGTTAGCTGACGTTGTTGTTCAGTAGCTCAGAGATTATCGGCTAATGAAATTACTAGGGATGCACCGAATCCAGATTTTTGGAGTTCGGCCAAATACCGAATCCACTGGTTAAGATTCTGCTGAGTCCTGAATCCACTGGTTGAGATTCTGCTGAGTCCTGAATCCACTGGTTGAGATTCTGCCGAGTCCTGAATCGATTGGTTGAGATTCTGCTGAGTCGTCCTCCCGTCCTCAGTCCATGAACCCAGTAAACTCATCAATGAAGTAACCAGTGACTGTCCTTCCTTTGCCGTACCTGAAGTTGCTGCATTCTGGCTGCTGTCTGGAGATTCCTTCTTGCACAACTTTCAGATCTTTCATACCAGATGTTGTAACAGCGGCCATGTTGTGTATTGTTTAGGCTCCTCGCCACCACGAGACAAATCGGCGTTGAAGATTGAACGTGTAGCGTGACTTCAATGGCCTTCTTTTGACTGAAGGTTCTGCCAAACAACACAAGTTCCATGTCCACTTTCTCACAGCTGACTGCATTGAACGCTCCACCTACGTAAACACCTTCCTGTAATCAACGGCGCCGTCATTACGTCGACCAGCATAGCGCGCGTAGTGCAAGCGTACGGTTCGGTTCGCTAGGAAAACATTCTAAGGTTCGGCAGAAACCAGAACCTGTCAAAAAGCCCAATATTCAACCGAATCCGAATCCTGGATTCGCTGCATCCTTAGAAATGACTGATTTAGCAGGGAGGGTTAACAGTAACAAGGCACTGTATCCGTTTCACATTCTCATTAGGGGCTGAGCCCCCCTAAAGGTCTGATCCTAGGACCGCCCCTGGTATAACATGTATGTTGTAAGTTGATAATGCAGATACAAACCTGAGGAGCTCTGGCCAGGAGATGAGCCATATCTTTGTGGTTGTTATCTCTGGCCTTGTCCAGGGCTGTTTTACCTGCCTGGAAGTCAACAGCGTGACAGTGAGGTAGGCTAATATTCAGAATAATATGATTGTGAATCAGCTTGTAGATGGAGCTTACATTGTTTCTGATTTTCCCATCAATCCCCGCCTCCAGTAAGAGCTGAACTGTCTTCTTATGGTTCAGAGCTGCAGCCACGTGGAGAGCGGTGTCCCCTGCCTATAGGCAAACACAAAGACACATACAGTTCACTATGTATGTGTATGTACTCGCACCTTTCATCTGCATGTACGGCAGCACACAGAAAATCTGCAAACTTTCCCTTAAGTAACCTGCTGGCGGTAGTTAGCTAGCCTGGATAGCGGCTTAGCAGAAGGCTGAACAAGGCATTTTTAGGCGGACAAAATGTTCCAGTTATCAAAGTTTTAGAGAAAAACACCCCAAAACTAGTTCATGGCTATTTCAATGTCCACAGTGTTAGCATGGTTAGCATCGCTAAGCCTCTGTCCTGATTGACAGGTCCTAAAGCATCCCCTGCTTTATCGTCTATTTTAAAATAAATGGGACCAAAATTTACAAAATGAAAAACTTTGTCCATTATTTGTACAGTTTATGGTGTCATATTTGCTGTGAAAGGTCTCGCAATAGCTTATTATACTGATAACACTGACATATCATACCTGGTTTCTCTCTTTCACAGAGCACGGGGAACCCAGCAGGATTTTGACCAGGGTCAGGTTGTTGTAGCGAGCAGCCATATGCAAACAGGTGTCGCCCCTCTGGAACCAGAACACAGTTCTTAGTTTAATGTCATATATCATGATCCCACTGTGAAACTATTTCTTACTGTTTATCACTCAATGTGTGATGTCGTAGTGACATGGCGAAGAGTCTACTACTTTTTAAAGGTCCCATATGAAAATGTCACTTTAAAATAATATGAGTTCCCCCAGCCTGCCTGTGGCCCCCCAGTGGCTAGAAATGGTGATAGGTGTAAACCGAGCCCTGGGTATCCTGCTCTGCCTTTGAGAAAATGAAAGCTCAGATGGGCCAATCAGGAATCTTCCCTTTATGATGTCATAAGGGGAAAGGTTACCTCCCTTTTCTCTGCTTTGCCCTCCCAGAGAATTTGGTCATCCCATGAGAAAGAGACATCATGGCTTTCAAACTGAATTTTAGGAAAGAGACTTCAGATACAGTATTAGGGGACCACTAAGGCCTATATAAAAGAGACTTCAGATACAGTATTAGGGGACCACTAAGGCCTATATAAAAGAGACTTCAGATACAGTATTAGGGGACCACTAAGGTCTATATAAAAGAGACTTCAGATACAGTATTAGGGGACCACTGAGGTCTATATAAAAGAGACTTCAGATACAGTATTAGGGGACCACTGAGGTCTATATAAAAGATACTTCAGATACAGTATTAGGAGACCACTAAGGTCTATATAAAAGAGACTTCAGATACAGTATTAGGGGACCACTAAGGTCTATATAAAAGAGACTTCAGATACAGTATTAGGGGACCACTAAGGTCTATATAAAGAGACTTCAGATACAGTATTAGGGGACCACTAAGGTCTATATAAAAGAGACTTCAGATACAGTATTAGGGGACCACTGAGGTCTATATAAAAGAGACTTCAGATACAGTATTAGGGACCACTGAGGTCTATATAAAAGAGACTTCAGATACAGTATTAGGGACCACTGAGGTCTATATAAAAGAGACTTCAGATACAGTATTAGGGGACCACTGATGTCATAGGACCTTTAAATCATGTGTTAGTCTCTAAAGAGAGCTCAGTGCATTGTGGGATACTGGAGGACTCACGTTGTTCTTGGTGTCTGGTGTGGATCCTCCGAGCAGCAGAAGGCGAGCGGTCGGAGCGTGTGCGTTCTGACAGGCCAGGTGGAGTGCTGTGTTTCCTGCCTGGATCAACATAGTACACTTACTACAGAGTTAGTCTGGATCCACGGAAGTACATTTTCAGGATTATTGCCTTGCCGTGTCCCTGATCCCTGAGCAGAGCCACCGTCACTGGGACCGTAGTTTAGCGCCGCCCAAGATGATTGTGATTGGTTTAATGAAATGCAAACATCCCAGAGAGTTTTTTTCTACTATCCCAGAATGCATCTGTGTTTTAGCCAAACTATATGCTGTGTTCCAGGCGACCCGTAACCCGTGTTTTCACAACCTTCTACCCGTGAAAGTGCCCTGGAACGCCAGTCCAACCCTTAACTGACTACCCGTGACCTCGTACCAGATCGCTGTTCTCCCAGTTACAGTTTCTGACGTCACACACGCATAAACAACAATGGCGCCCCCTGTTGATGCTGTACAGATGCCGGTGATTAACGGCGAGAAATAGAAATAAATAGACATAAATAGGCAATGTAAGGTAATTCTGCACATTGTAATCAAAACAATACACATATGATTGTGTACTACTACAGGCTATGTTTATTAAATGAAGCCCAAAATATGTCGGTGACTCGAAATCGCTAGTATCAGCTAGCGCTTGCTAACGTCAACGGTAGGTAAGTGCTAGCTAACGCTAACGCTAGCTAGAAGGGTTTGTCGTGACTTTGACTGGAAGGCTACCAAGTCGTGAGTCGTGACTTGAAGTCGTAACTTACGGGCTAAAAATTGTGTCTGGAACGCAGCATTCGTCCCCAGCGCTGTGAAGATAAGTCTGGCAACACACAACCATGTGCTGCGAAGCGTAACCGTTCTATCAGCTGTGGAAGGAAGTTTCATTATTATTTATTAGGATAATAATAATAATCATAATAATGATCCTACCTTGTTCCTGATGTGTACGTCAGCTCCTGACTTGACCAGCAGTTTGACACAGTGAGAGAAACCGTGCCAGGACGCCTCATGCAGCGCAGTGTTGCCGTCCTCAAACACATATCCAACAAAGTATCCCATCACAACCTATTATCTTTCATTAACCACACAGATCGAGAACGTATTGATGTTAAAGTTTCCTGTAGGTGTGTGAGACAGTTGTGTCCAGTACTCACTCTGTCCTGCAGGTCCACAGCGCAGCCGCCCTGGATCAGAGCGGCCGTGACATCACTGTTCCCCACCATGGCGGCTCGGTGCAGGGCCGTCTGCTGACCCGGGCTCTGGCATGGGGGTGAAGGCTCACGGACCAGTTCCTGTTCACTCATCACTGCTGACTGCTGACACACACGTTCATGCACGCAGGCCTCCGTACCTGTGCTGTATATGTGTGCATAAACAGATTCTGTACTCACACACGTGCATGTATATCACACAATCGTTAAAGCAACAGAAGATGATTTCAGCTGAATAACAAAAAATAACACAATAACATTATCAGTTATATCGTCCTGTTCGCAGCTAGAAGTAACGAGATCACATATCACACCAATTATATCCTGACTTCACTGGCTTCCTATCAAATGTCCTTTTGAAGTACTGGTGTTAACGTTTAGAGCCTAGAGGCTTTTGGTTAGCCTGTCCAAATATCTAATATTTATTATTTATCTGCTGCTGCTGTGATTTTAACCTCTCAGTCCTGTGCTGTGTAGTGTTGCTATCTATCTTTTTTCATTTTTAAGATAATTGTTGGGCGTTTATGGCCTTTAATTGATGGGAGAGCTTAAAGACAGAGAAGGGGGAGAGAGAGGGTGGGTCGCCATGCAGCAAAGGGCCGCGGGTCGGAATCGAACCCGAGCCGCTCCCATGGACTCAGCCTACATGGGTTGATGGGATGCACGCTGTACCTGGTGAGCTTTAGAATAGATTATATTATTTTCAACTTTATTGTCATTGTGCAGAGTACCAGTACAAAGACAATGAAATACAGTTTGCGTCCAACCAGAAGTGCAAAAAAGCAGAAAAGTGCAACATGTGATATTCAAGTATAGACAGGTGGTGCATAGACAGGACAAGACATATATTGTATAAGAGCAGAATAAATATGGCTATGTAATATGAACAATGTGTGCACAACATGTACAGATATGTGCCATGTAGTAGCAGTGACATAGCATGAGCTAGAGGTGCTTTTACTGTTACACACATTATAATTTTATATCTGTGAAAGCTGCTGTATTGCCACGGAACATATTGTGATTCTGTGCTGTATGAATTTCTTCCCCCACCCCTTACTGTTGACCTGAATTGTCATGCTGATGGTTCTGCTCCTTTAATGTTAAGCATCTGACCCAAATGACAAAGGATTTCATGTCAGTGCTGCGTTTGAGCTGACAGATTATGCTCTATGTCAAGGGTCAACCGTTCATCTTTGTTGGTTATAAACGGTTTAGAGTCCAAAGCTTGTGAACACGGAAACCTTCGGGCTCATCGTCCCTCTTACTCTGTTCTCCTCACTAATCCCAGGAGCAATGATCAGAGATTACAGCAAGAAAAACCTGTTTCAATGTTCACATGGGCCCCTGATTATTGATTTAAGAATTGAGAATAGGTGAAGATCTCCTTTAAGACACAAACATGAGAATGCAACCCTGTCTCGGGGTTTTGCCTAATATGCTTTTGAGGAAACACCCTGTTAGTGGTTAGCTTTAGGCAGCACATTACTTTAATGAAGGTTAGTGAAAGGTTGTGGATTTGGGTAAACATTGAAAAGGTCAACATGTCATTTTTTGCCATTCAAATCCCACCATCTTTCCCTCATATTATGCTTTTTGGCTTTTCCCTTTCCTTTATTGTGTAATATATAGTTTATTTGTGCATGTTACAGGTTTACAAAGTGAAAAAGCTCAAAGTCCCCCCCAAAGGGACTTACCATCTCACTCACAAACGCAACACACGTTACAATGCTCGCCTAGCTGCTAGCATGGCACGCCCTCATACTCTGCTTCTGACTGGCTAGTAGTCCTTACCTAGGTACTGTCAGGACACGCCCTCATACTCTGCTTCTGACTGGCCAGTAGTCCTTACCTAGGTACTGTCAGGGCACGCCCTCATACTCTGCTTCTGACTGGCTAGTAGTCCTTACCTAGGTACTGTCAGGACACGCCCTCATACTCTGCTTCTGACTGGCCAGTAGTCCTTACCTAGGTACTGTCAGGGCACGCCCTCATACTCTGCTTCTGACTGGCTAGTAGTCCTTACCTAGCTACTGAGCATGTGCGACTCCCAACAAAGATGGAACAGAAGTGAGATGTCTCACTCGGTAGCTAAAACAGAGACCTTAAACCATGTAAACATATTCTGGTACAACCTCTAAATAATAATAATAATAATAATAAATTGAATTTATATAGCGCTTTTCATAGACTCAAAGTCGCTTTACAGGGAAGAATTACAAGTAAGGAAAATACAGCATAACATGAGCCTGAAAATGAGCACAATATGAGCTCTTTAACCAATTTTGGAAAATATGCGTAGTATAGTAAGTTGTTCTCCTTGTGCTGATCAAAAATGTAATCTGTGTATGTTATGTTTCTTTTAAAACCATTTCCTGTTGCAAATGCAATCTTCTCATTTCCGTTTCAGAAAGAAGGGAATTAGGAATAATCTGCCAACACGTTGTTCTACAGTATTTAATATTACATTATTCCATATTGTAAAACCATAATATCAGTTGTGATACATAGCCAATCCTGAATCACCTTAACTAAAGTTTGAATTGTGACATTAGAAGCATAATGCAAGCAAGAATATTGTAAGAAATGAGGGATGTCTAAAGCCTAACACATTATACACTCCTTACACACAACACATATTATATACATATATATTTCCACATTGTTCGAGTGGCTCACAGAAAACAGGTGCATTGTCTTGTAATGTCCGTGTGTTTTACCTCATCGTCCAGAGCCTGTAGACTTCTGTTCATGCCTGGTGCAGCAAGAAAAAGGAGCATCCAAGTCCAAGCAAGCCTTTCAACGAGTCGCTGGCTGTGTGTGTTGGTGGAGTTTAAGAGGATGATGCTGCTGCTGCAACAACATCAGCAGCAGCAGCAGCAGCAGAGAGGCTACTCAGTGGGAAGATGTGCTGAGAGGGTGCCAGCTGTTGTAGTGCTTTACAGCTGAGAGAGAGAGAGAGAGAGAGAGAGAGAGAGAGAGAGAGATCTACGATAATAGCTTACACACTGTCATGTAAGAACACGCACACGCACACACACACACTGTGTGTCTTTAGTGCTTTCCGTGTGGATTAGGATCAACACACTCAGATGAAACCTGCTTTCGTTGTTGCACATGATAAAAATAGAGAAACAAAAATCTCCAGTTAAATTGAAATCAAGTGAGGTCAAAATATAACGAAAAGCTGGGTTACATACTGCGTAGTTCTTATCAGACATGAAGATCATCAGATCACACATCCAAGAAGGCGTAGCGTGCGGACGTGTCTTTGTCTCTTCCTGTGTTTATATTTGTAAATATTGTTTTTTTCTGTACTTTATGTAGCCCATTGTATTCTGTATTCCTGTATTGTACTTCATGTAGTCTATTGTATTCTGTATTCCTGTATTGTACTTCATGTAGTCTACTGTATTCTGTATTCCTGTATTATACTTTATGTAGTCTATTGTAATAATCTAATGAAGGTTAAATTAAATATAAATTAAAAAAAAGTTTATAACATGACAAGCTGGTAGACATTCACTATCATGTACTGCGCCTGGCACGGACTACTTGTCGTGCTCAAAATGCTGCACTTGTTCACACATTAGCTTAGATGTCAACCAACATGTGACTTTAATCTGCTCCTCCTAATAGTCCTACTGGCATTAAAACTAGAACTGGTCATCAGTACAACAGGCTCGTTAAGAGAAAGTTTACTGCTCACATATTTCATTTATTAATTTACTCAAGCTTCCGAGGGCATCATCAGCTTCATTTGAACAACAATTTCCATAGCAATGGAGTATTAAATCTATACAGTAATAATAACGCTTGGATAAAGTCAGAATTTCAAGACCTTTGGCGATTATTAATCTTCAGAGTTTCACAAGTCACAAGTTACATATTCTTGGTAAAATGAACGTTAAAAAAAACTATTATTTTATATTTGATTTTGCTTTTCCACGGACCACATGCGGTACCCTCACAGACCACTACTGGTCCGCGGACCACAGTTTGGGAATGACTGGTCTGGACCATAACAGAGCGACTTATGAATGTCTTTCAGAAGAAAAGATTGTCTGGAGTTTTTGAAATGCTGAAACAAAAGATCCTTTACACTTAGGAGGAGATGTAACTCAGTGTCAATGTTAAAATTCATTCATGCAACATCCATTACAAATTTGACAAAACAATTAAAGAGGGAACATTAAGAGTTTGATTTGTTTTTATTGCACAAATATGTCAGACATCAAATAATAAAAAAATAAAAAAACATAAAATACAACTGTGCAGGAGGAAAGGAACCCTGCACAGCCCAGACTTCATTTATTTTATTGCATTTAAAAAACGCAGCAGAGATCTCAGAGAAAAATCACATTATATGGTAGAAACGTTGAAATAAAATAGCTGTAAAATATAGAAAAACAATACTTAGCTTATTTACTTATAAATACTACTTAAAATTATTTACACACAGTAGCAAAAAAAAAGTAAAGGTATCATCAGTAAGGGGTTTGCGTATTGTCCCATGAAATTTCTGCAAATGGCGACTCCTGATTCCCCGAGGGCCAATAGAGAGCAAGTTCTTATTTACAATGACGCCCTGATTACATGCCATATAAAATTAGCCTGGTTGACCCCAGACTCTTCTCAGTTTAATAACTCTTCTTCATTCACAGCCCATTTCCAGAGGGGCGTCACCAACAGACGCCGCTCAAATGACTCTGGGCGCCACTGGATAGTCCTTCAACCAATCAGAGCAGCGATCCGGGTGACGTAGCAGCGACAGCAGCATCAACGGGTCGCTGCGCTTCGGTGGCCGCCATGTTGAATGTAAACAAAAAGCTGCTTGGTCGCTTCTCTATCGTCATCGTGTAGAGCTACCTCAATGGTTGTGATTGGTGTAGAGCCTCAACGGTTGTGATTGGTGTAAAGCCTCAACGGTTGTGATTGGTGTCTCGATTTGGAGAAATTGTAAATGGGCTTGAATGACTCTTGGTCAGACGGACTTGCAGAGCAAATCTCAAATTTGCCAGAAGTTCGTCAGGGTTTTCCCAGGCTAGTATAAAATCACAATATATATATAAAAAATACTGAACATAGTTAATATATGATATACAGTTGCAATACACAGTACACACACAAAACAATTACAGAATGTCACACACCTCAAAGTGCACATCTACATTCAGAATACATCATGAAGAAGACATTTAAATCTAACAAATGGAATATTTAAGACCAAGGAATCACTAGTGCGAGTGCTGTAGTGATGATTTAAGATTCAGCGAGCTTGTTGAACATACAGAAGTTTTTTTAAGCAAGGCTTTGTAAATAAATAAAGTGCATCGTGAGAAGTACAGCGTACACTTTGATAAAGGAGACAGTGTAAGTACTGAATCATCACCAGATATAAATCTAAGGTCAGAGTGATGAACTGCATCAAGTGGCTTTGTAGAGGAAGCTGCATGCATATAAATGACATCCCATAATCTAAAACTGATAGAAACGTAGTTTGAACATTACAACTTTGGGTGAGGCATGACTTATTTCTATGACAGAATGCCAAATTTGGACTTCAGTTATGTGTGGTTTAAAAGGCAGCGTATCATCCACCCAAATACTTTAAACTGGACAGTGTTTCAATTTGTGTCCCATCAAAAGTGGAGATGGGTGTTTTAGTATTCACAGTAGACACGTTTCTTGTAAATGTCTTAGTTCGCTAAATTTAGGCACCAAAACAACTTGTTAGGATAAGAAAAAGGTTTTTTGTTTGTGTTCATACACCGGTCATGTTAATTAGTACTTCAGGAACAGGAACATCTGTTTCCCAGGTGAAAATCTTCTATTTTCCACCTTAACGTCCCCCAGCTTGAAAGCCTGTGTTTTGTAGCCTTTTTGTAAGTGGCAATAAGGTACATATTAATGGCCATGATAAATTGAAATTGCATTCCCTATTTGCTGCATGTTTCACCATATTTACGTTGGACCATTGTATTAAAATGTCCGAAATCTCAGTGTGAGCGTCCATAATGCAATTCTTCACTTTTGATCATTATTAAAAATTACATGTTGTCCTTACAACTTTCACAAAACCATTGTGATTTCTGTAGTTTCAAATGTGTCACTGTAGAGAATGATGAATGATGACTGAACTCAGTTCTGTGATTAATGATTCAGACTGAACTCAGTTCTGTGATTAATGGATTTAGTAACAGCGTCTCTGAGGGACTGACAGTGAAACCTGATGTTCATAGTTGATATTAAATATGTTTGTCTACAATTTAAAATTCCCCGCTCAATTCCTCAATTAACTATCGAAGTGCCCCATCAATTTGATGAGTATAGAAATCTGGATCATAGAGACTTTGTTCCCTTAACTCAATGCTCTCCTCCCACAGGTCCTGTAACTGTCTGTTTGGCTCTGTACCCCACGTGAATGAATAAATAACGTTCTGCAAAGTTGAGGAAGTAACATTCTGCATCATCCTGGTAAACTGCTCCACCAGCTGTGGGTCAACTCTTGAAGGAGGACTGGACTTCATTTTCACTGCAAGGAAAACCACAATTAGGACACATGTTGAAGAATTGTGACCAACAGATGTAGTGAGATGTACATTTTACAACAATAAACTTGCTCTCTGGTGGACAAAGTATGTAACGGTGACAGAGTTTCTAAAACCCAACCTGACCCAATAATCTCCTCCCTGAAAGGTGATAGAGAGAGAAAGGAAAGAGAGAAAAGTGTATTGACAGAAGAAAACTGAAACGTTTATGGTTTATTAGTTGAGGGTGGAACTACACTGCAGACTGGAGTCTCTGTTAAAGGAACACGCCGACTTATTGGGACTTTGTCTTATTCCCCGTCTCCCCCAGACTTAGATAAGTCCAGACATACCTTCTCATCTCCATGGTGTCCTAACTCTGTCTGACGCACCCACTGCTAGCCTAGATTAGCACAGATCCTGGGGGTAACCGGCTCCATCTAGCCTAGCTTAGACCAGATCCTGGAGGTAACCAGCTCCATCTAGCCTAGCTTAGACCAGATCCTGGAGGTAACCGGCTCCATCTAGCCTAGCCTAGCACAGATCCTGGAGGTAACCGGCTCCATCTAGCCTAGCTTAGACCAGATCCTGGAGGTAACCTGCTCCATCTAGCCTAGCTTAGCACAGATCCTGGAGGTAACCGGCTCCATCTAGCCTAGCTTAGCACAGATCCTGGAGGTAACCGGCTCCATCTAGCCTAGCTTAGCACAGATCCTGGAGGTAACCGGCTCCATCTAGCCTAGCTTAGCCCAGATCCTGGAGGTAACCAGCTCCATCCAGCCTAGCTTAGACCAGATCCTGGAGGTAACCAGCTCCATCTAGCCTAGCTTAGACCAGATCCTGGAGGTAACTGGCTCCATCTAGCCTAGCTTAGACCAGATCCTGCAGGTAACTGGCTCCATCTAGCCTACTGCTCCCAATGTTCCTATTTCCATGTTGTGATTTGTATAGTCACAGCGTGTATAAATAACGAGGTCACATGACACACAGCCATCTTCTAACCGTATACATACTGGGAACTATATTCTCAGAAGGAGAAGCACTACTACTCTCTGCTCCTCACCACGGGGCTTCTTCGGTGCTGCAAGCAAATCACTCCGCCCAAGTAGCAGAAATGCTAAGCTAGGCTAGCGGTGGGTGAATAAGACAAAGTTCCAATAAGTCGGCGTGTTCCTTTAACAATGACACCCAGAGTCACAGTGGACTCATAAATGGGTCCAACGCATCTGCTGGATGAATTTACTTCAACATTTTTTGGGCATTCCTGTTCTGACATTTCTTATTATATCGACTAATCCAATCAGCTGATTAATGCCGCTGTAGGGAATTTACTAAAGTCTGAAAACAGAAATAATGAGTAAGTCTTACCACATTTAAGCAGCCATATCATTACACATGATATAATAGTGACTATCAACACAATGCAGATTACTGCAACAATTGCAGTCATCATTTTCCAAAGGCCACTCAGGTGGTAAAGAAGGTTTCTGCCATCAAGAGTCGTCCCATCTGAAAGGAAAGAAGATGCTGAAAACCCATTCTGACCACTCGGTTTAAAACATCAATACTAACTAAAGCTTCACCTTCACTTTCAGCTTGGACATGTTATTTAGGTTTTTAAAACCATGTTTTCTTAACCTAAACAAATATCTCACCCCAAAAAACAATGATGTTGTGACTTCCTGTTTGTACTGTGCAGCCGTACGTGTGGTCCTCTCGGTTCTGGGAGATCTCAGCTGTCAGTCTGAGGATCACAGATCCGTCTTCAGCAGGCATCGGTCCAGTTACGCTGATCCAACTGGCCCTGGAAGCCCCATTTCCAATCAGATGCACCGAGCTCACTGATTTGTCAGAACTCGTCACATGACACCTCAGCAGTGCCTGGCCTGTGTTAACAATGGGCTTGGCAAAAACACGCAGCTCTGCAGAGAAATAAATGATATATTAAGTATCAAAGACCGTGATCATCTGGATCAGCAGAAGTACATTTCCAGGATAATTGCCCCACATCGCCTCAAATTCTTCTCTCTGTGTTGCTGTTCTTAAACGCCGTCCCTTTGGGAAACAACTACAACCTCCGAGGTAGCGAGCTACACGCTGAACAGGTCAACTTTTGAAGAAAATGTGTGTGTGTGTGTGGGGGGGGGGGGGGGGGGGGGGCGTGTGTGTGTGTGGGTGTGTGTGTGTGTGTGTGTGTGTGTGTGTGTGTGTGTGTGTTGTTTCAGCTCTCACCTGTTTTCTGCTCTATTGGTCTTAATTTAATTTCCTGGATCATCTGAGGACATTCCTCTCTGATGAAGTGTCTGTAGACATTATTCATGACTATCTCCTTGTTCCAGCGTTGTTCCACTGGTCTTGCCGAGGGAGACTGGGACGTCCATCTCTCAGATTCAGGGTCAAAGCTTATGAAGTCCATCCCATCTACTGCCCAGGCTTCAAAAGAAAAGACCGTCCCATTGGCTGACAGGATGCAGCCTCGCCGCCGCTGTACAACATCTGTACAGGAAGTCAAGATTAACTTTTGTTTTTGGGTCAGGCAGCCCTCATCCACATGTCACAAAAACATTATGAAAACTTACACACTGTGCTGTTCATTAATCTGGGAATCTCGTAGAGAGACGTTATGATATTAAGATTCGCTTCATCACAGTTTTCAGGTAACTTCTGGGACTCCAGGGTCGGTTTGAGTTGTTCTCTTTTCGTCACGGTGTCACAGTAAGAGATGGGAACGCCATCAAATACAGTCAGTTGTTCAAATAAAGGTCGATCTCCAGGCTGCACACGTCCTGTAGACAAGAACTTCAGAGAGTGGGAACCTGCAAAAGAAATACATGTAAAGGGTCAAAACTCACACTCTGGCTCAGCTTTATGTCATATGCAAATTATAATACCCTCATACATGTTATGGACTGCCACTGGTACGATATACAGTCCTCTCCAAAAGTATTGGAAATGCAAGGCAAATTCCTTTGTTTTTGTTGTTGACTGAAGACATTTGGGTTTAAGATCAAAAGATGAGAATGAGACAAGAGTTCAGAATGTCAGCTTTTATTTCCTGGTATTTACATTTATTTGTTAAACATCTCAGGACATACCACCGTTTGTTTGATCTCACCCATTTTTCAAGTGAGCAAAAGTATTGGAACATGTGACTGACAGATGTTTCTTGTTGCCCATGTGTTGCTTTTTAGATTGATTCTTCAAATATTAAATAATTGTGCATGACTAGTCTAAGTTGTTATCCTTGGTTTAAACCTGTAAAGACTGCATTTCTTGTTAAAGAGGATAAAGCAACATGAAGACCAGAGAGCTGTCTATGGGAGGAAAACAACCATATTCAAGCTGAGAAAAGAAGGAACATCGACCAGAGCCATTGGACAAACAGAAAGAAACTACTGGTGTACAGAGCAACAGACGTCGAACAGGTCGGCCAAGGAAAACAACAGTAGTTGATGACAGAAATATTGTGAGAGCTGTGAAGAAAACCCTAAAAACATCAGTAAGTGACATCAACAACGACCTCCACAGTGCAGGGGTGAAGGTATCACAATCCACTGTTGGAAGAAGACTCAGAGAGCAGAAATATAGAGGCCATACCACAAGATGCAAAACACTCATCAGCAGTAAGAATGGGAAGGCCAGATTGGAATTTGCAAAGAAGTTCTGGAACACAATCTCATGGAGTGATGAGACCAAGATGAATCTCTACCAAAGTGATGGAAAGGCCGACGTGTGGAGAAAGAAAGGAACTGCTTAGGATCCGAAGCATTTAGCTCATCTGTGAAGCATGGTGGAGGTAATGTCATGGCTTGGGCGTGCATGGCTGCTTCTGGAACAGGCTCATTCATATTTATTGATGATGCAGCTGATGATGGCAGCAGCAGAATGAATTCAGAAGTGTACAGAAACATTTTGTCTGCCAATTTACGGAGAAATGCATTGAAACTAATCGGGAGGAAGTTTATCATGCAGCAGGACAATGAGCCAAAGCACACCGCCAACAAAACAAAGGACTTCATCAGGGGAAAAAATTAATTACCTGACTTTAACCCCCCCGCAAACAAACAAGAACTGAAAGAAGCTGCGGTAAAAGCCTGGAATAGCATCACTAATGAAGAATGTTTGGTGATGTCGATGGGTCGCAGGCTTGAGGCTGTTATTGCAAGCAAGGGTTATTCCACCAAATATTAAATGTTATTTACTTTAAGATTATTTCTTCCAATACTTTTGCTCACCTATAAATGCTGTGGTCTGATACAAAGGGTGGTATGTCCTGAGTTGTTTAACACATCTAGATGTAAATACCAGGAAATAAAGGCTGACATTATGAACTCTTGTCTCATACTCATCTTTTGATCTTAAACCCACATGTCTTCAGTCAACAACAATAACAAAGGAATTTGCCTTGTATTCAGAAAACACAACATAGGAGAGGAAAGGAACAACATCTGACTAGATCTAAGCAGCAAGAGAACAGACAAGCCTTTTTTATGTGTTTTCTCTTGGAGATGGTAAGTCCCTTTGGGCTGGACACCTGGTTAGCTCACCTGGCAGTGCATGCACCCAATGTACTAAGGCTCAGTTTTCTTTTAATGATCATCTAGTAAGCTAGTCACGTTATCAGAAGCCTGATGCAATTTTTAAAGGTCCTACTCTGAGATTGACGACGGCTTCAGCCATCAGAGAAATGCAAATGAAATGTAATGGAGTAGAAGTAGATCAAATTCATGATTTGAGTAACTATACAATATATAGTCATGCTTTACATTATATATATTAACTTAAAAATGGAAGAAATTGTTTGTTCCTGTCAACAAATCCCCACACCGCCCCCGGTGTTGTGCAGTCTCTGTTCTGCTGCAGTTCTGTCTGAACACATCGTGCCTCATAATTCAGCAGTAGCATTGATGAAATGTTACTTACCACATGTAGTAGATGGCATCAGTAACCATGGAACCAAAAGTTGAATCCACTTCATCTTGGAGCATTATCACCAAGAGTGTAAGCAGCAATCCTTGAGAGTGGCGCTGATTAAAAAGCTAAACCTTCTACACTGACTAACTACATGAACAAGACTTCACATGCCCCGCTCACATTGTTCAGCCTATTGACCAACCGGCATGGTGGAAAAACCAAAACATGTAGTCTAACAACTGGCACCCTGCCATGTCTTATCCCAAACCTCAACAGGATAATACAGTACGATAACAATCTAAACATGGAGACTTTTCATTAATGATCTCAACAGTCACGTAGTGTGGATCTTTTTAAAAGTACCAACAATAATTTGTTTAATCAAATACTGTCCATTTGTTGAGAACAAACGGGTTGGTGTTTTGTGTGGTTTAAAAGACAGCTTATCATCCACCCAAATACTTTAAACTGGACAATGTTTCACTGGAGATGGGTGTTTTAGTACTCACAGTAGACATATTTCTTGTAAATGTCTTAGTTCACTAAGTTTAGGCACCAAAACAACTTGTTAGGATAAGAAAAAGGATTTTTGTTTGTGTTCATACACCGGTCATGTTAATTAGTACTTCAGGAACAGGAACATTTGTTTCCCAGGTGAAAGTCTTCTATTTTCCACCTTAACGTCCCCCAGCTTGGAAGCCTGTGTTTTGTAGCCTCAAGAGGCAATAAGGTACATATTAATGGCCATGATAAAATGAAAGTGCATTCCCTATTTGCAGCATGTTTCACCATATTTAGGTTGAAGAGAAAGATTGAATATCTGAAATACTGAAACATAAAAAGGAACTTTACATTTAGAAGGAAAGTTGTTCAGTGTCAATGTTAAAATGCATTCAAGCAAACTCCATTACAATGTTCATGAAATGAGAGGGCACATTAGGAGGTTGATTGGTTTTATTGTTCAAAATATGTCAGACATCAAATAATAGAAAAAATAAATAAAAATATAATACACCTGCTGTCCCTAAACTGTCATTTATGTTATCGTGTTTTTTTAAAACAAAACATACATTTGAGGCTTTAAATGTGAAATGCAAAATATCAGCTGATGAACATAAGAGTTGAAGATGTAAATCTGCAGCAGAGATCTCAGAAAAGATTCACAGTATTATACAGCATGGTAAACGCCACACGTCATGGTAGAAACATTGAAATAAAAATGGTTGTAAAAAATATAGAAAACAGTACTTAGCTTTGGTTGTACATTATTTATATACAGTAGCACTGACTGTAAAAGAGCTATACACAGTATATATATATATATATATATATATATATATATATATATATATATATATATATATATATATATATATAATGCAATTCTTCACTTTTGATCATTATGAAAAATTACATGTTGTTCTTTCCAATAATGACACAAAACCATTGTGATTTCTGTAGTTTCAAATGTGTCACTGTAGAGAATGATGAATGATGACTGAACTCAGTTCTGTGATTAATGGATTTAGTAACAGCGTCTCTGAGGGACTGACAGTGAAACCCGATGTTCACAGTTGATATTAAATATGTTTCTCTTTCTACAACTTCAAATTCCCCGCTCAATTCCTCAATTAACTATCGAAGTGCCCCATCAATTTGATGAGCATAAAAATCTGGATCATAGAGACTTTGTTCCCTTAACTCAATGCCCTCCTCCCACCGGTTCTGTAACTGTCTGTTTGGCTCTGTACCCCACGTGAATGAATAAATAACGTTCTGCAAAGTTGAGGAAGTAACATTCTGCATCATCCTGGTAAACTGCTCCACCAGCTGTGGGTCAACTCTTGAAGGAGGACTGGGATTCTTTTTCACTGCAAGGAAAATCACAATTAGGACACATGTTGAAGAATTGTGACCAACAGATGTAGTGAGATGTACATTTTACAATAGAAAAATAAACTTGCTCTCTGGTGGACAAAGTATATAATGGTGACACAGTTTCTAAAACCCAACCTGACCCCAGTAATCTCCTCCCTGAAAAGTAATAGAGAGAGAAAGGAAAGAGAGAAAAGTGTATTGACAGAAGAAAACTGAAAAGTTTATGGTTTATTAGTTGAGGGTGGAACTACACTGCAGACTGGAGTCTCTGTTAAAGGAACACGCCGACTTATTGGGGCTTTGTCTTATTCCCCGTCTCCCCCAGAGTTAGATAAGTCCAGACATACCTTCTCATCTCCATGGTGTCCTAACTCTGTCTGACGCACCCACTGCTAGCCTAGCTTAGCACAGATCCTGGAGGTAGCCCACTCCATCTAGCCTAGTTTAGCACAGATCCTGGAGGTAGCCCACTCCATCTAGCCTAGTTTAGCACAGATCCTGGAGGTAACCGGCTCCATCTAGTCTAGCTTAGCACAGATCCTGGAGGTAACCGGCTCCATCTAGCCTAGCTTAGACCAGATCCTGGAGGTAACCGGCTCCATCTAGCCTAGCTTAGCACAGATCCTGGAGGTAACCGGCTCCATCTAGCCTAGCTTAGCACAGATCCTGGAGGTAACCGGCTCCATCTAGCCTAGTTTAGCACAGATCCTGGAGGTAACCGGCTCCATCTAGCCTAGCTTAGACCAGATCCTGGAGATAACCGGCTCCATCTAGCCTAGCTTAGCACAGATCCTGGAGGTAACCGGCTCCATCTAGCCTAGCTTAGCACAGATCTTGGAGGTAACATGCTCCATCTAGCCTAGCTTAGCACAGATCCTGGAGGTAACCGGCTTCATCTAGCCTAGCTTAGACCAGATCCTGGAGGTAACCGGCTCCATCTAGCCTAGCTTAGCACAGATCCTGGAGGTAACCGGCTCCATCTAGCCTAGTTTAGCACAGATCCTGGAGGTAACCGGCTCCATCTAGCCTAGCTTAGACCAGATCCTGGAGATAACCGGCTCAATCTAGCCTAGCTTAGCACAGATCCTGGAGGTAACCGGCTCCATCTAGCCTAGCTTAGCACAGATCCTGGAGGTAACCGGCTCCATTTAGCCTAGCTTAGACCAGATCCTGGAGGTAACCGGCTCCATCTAACCTACTGCTCCCAATAAGTGACAAAATAACACCAACATGTTCCTATTTCCATGTTGTGATTTGTATAGTCACAGCGTGAACAAATAACAAGGTCACATGACACACAGCCATCTTCTAACCGTATACATACTGGGAACTATATTCTCAGAAGGAGAAGCACTGCTACTCTCTGCTCCTCACCACGGGGCTTCTTCGGTGCTGCAAGCAAATCACTCCACCCAAGTAGCAGAAATGCTAAGCTAGGCTAGCGGTGGGTGAATAAGACAGAGTCCCAATAAGTGGGCATGTTCCTTTAACAATGACACCCAGAGTCACAGTGGACTCATAAATGGGTCCAACGCATCTGCTGGATGAATTCACCTCAACCTTTTTTGGGCATTCCTGTTCTGACATTTCTTATTATATCGACTAATCCAATCAGCTGATTAATGCCGCTGTAGGGAATTTACTAAAGTCTGAAAACAGAAATAATGAGTAAGTCTTACCACATTTAAGCAGACATATCATTACACATGATATAATAGTGACTATCAACACAATGCAGATTACTGCAACAATTGCAGTCATCATTTTCCAAAGGCCACTCAGGTGGTAAAGAAGGTTTCTGCCATCAAGAGTCGTCCCATCTGAAAGGAAAGAAGATGCTGAAAACCCATTCTGACCACTCGGTTTAAAACATCAATACTAACTAAAGCTTCACCTTCACTTTCAGCTTGGACATGTTATTTAGGTTTTTAAAACCATGTTTTGTTAACCTAAAGAAAGATCTCACCCCAAAAGACAATGATGTTGTGACTTCCTGTTTGTACTGTGCAGCCGTACGTGCGGTCCTCTCGGTTCTGGGAGATCTCAGCTGTCAGTCGGAGGATCACAGATCCGTCTTCAGCAGGCATCGGTCCAGTTACACTGATCCAACTGGCCCTGGAAGCCCCATTTCCAATCAGATGCACCGATCTCACTGATTTGTCAGAACTCGTCACATGACACCTCAGCAGTGCCTGGTCTGTGTTAACAATGGGCTTGGCAAAAACACGCAGCTCTGCAGAGATATAAATTATATATTAAGTATCAAAGACCGTGATCGTCTGGATCAGCAGAAGTACATTTCCAGGATAATTGCCCCACATCGCCTCAAATTCTTCTCTCTGTGTTGCTGTTCTTAAACGCCGTCCCTTTGGGAAACAACTACAACCTCCGAGGTAGCGAGCTACACGCTGAACAGGTCAACTTTTGAAGAAAATGTGTGTGTGTGTGTGTGTGTGTGTGTGTGTGTGTGTGTGTACTGTTCCAGCTCTCACCTGTTTTCTGCTCTATTGGTCTTAATTTAATTTTCTGGATCATCTGAGGACATTCCTCTCTGATGAAGTGTCTGTAGACATTATTCATTAATGTATTCTTGTTCCAGCGTTGTTCCACTGGTCTTGCCGAGGGAGACTGGGACGACCATCTCTCAGATTCAGGGTCAAAGCTTATGAAGTCCATCCCATCTACTGCCCAGGCTTCAAAAGCAAAGACCTTCCCATTGGCTGACAGGATGCAGCCTCGCCGCCGCTGTACAACAGCTGTACAGGAAGACAAGATTAGACAAGAAAAGATTAACTTTTGGTTTTGGGTCAGGCAGCCCTCATCAACATGTCACAAAAACATTATGAAAACTTACACACTGTGCTGTTTATGAATCTTCTAATCTCGTAGAGAGACGTTATGATATTAAGACTCGCTTCATCACAGTTTTCAGGTAACTTTTGGGACTCCAGGGTCGGTTTGAGTTGTTCTCTTTTCGTCACGGTGTCACAGTAAGAGATGGGAACGTCATCAAATACAGTTACTTGTTCAAATAAAGGTCGATCTCCAGGCTGCACACGTCCTGTAGACAAGAACTTCAGAGAGTGGGAACCTGAAAAACAAAAGACATTTAAAGGGGCTTCATGTCATGTATTATAATTTGCATGTATGCATATGATAATACCCTCGTACACACAGTTATGCACTGCCACTGGCACGATATAAGTCCTTACGCAATAATTAAACAAGTCCAGGCAGCTCAGAAAACACAACATAGGAGAGGAAAGGAATGGCACCTGACTAGATCTAAGCAGCAAGACTACAGACAAGGCTTTTTTCTGTGTTTTCTGTTGGAGATGGTAAATCCCTTTGGGCTGGACGCCTGGATAGCTCACCTGGCAGCATATGCGCCCAATGTACTAAGGCTCAGTCCTTGTCGCAGCGGCCGCAAGTTTAACTCCAACCTGCAGCCCTTTCCTGCATTTCATTCCCTCTCTCTCCCCTTTGACATCATTAGCTGTCCATTATAATAAAGGCCTGAAACGCCCAAAATATAATCTTAATTGAGGCCATAAAAGTTACTTTGATGCATTTTCAAATCTACTCAACTAATTAGACATGTCATCCACAAATATATTTAATGACTACATTTACCCATCCACTGCAATCAAGTGCTACACCTGATGACAAAAGACATGCACATGGAACAGGCTTCAACTTATTGCAGTAAAGTTGTTTCCTTTTCATGATCATATAGTAAGCTAGTCATGTTATCAGAAGCCTGATGTAATTTTGACTGAAGTGAAAGTCCTGCTTTTAAAATGTAAAGGTCCTACTCTGAGATCAACGACAACTTCAGCCATCAGAGAAATGCAAATGACATGTAATGGAGTAGAAGTAGATTACATTCATTACTTGAGTACCTATAAAACACTTAGTCATGTTTTAGCTTATTTATATATATATATATATATATATATATATATATATATATATATATATATATATATATATATATATATATATATATTAACTTATCTTAAAAATGGAAGAAATTGTTGAGTTTGTTCCTGTCAACAAATTCCCCCACACCGCCCCCGGTGTTGCGCAGTCTCTGTTCTGCTGCTGCCGTTCTGTCTGAACACACTGCGCCTAATATTTCAGTAGTAGCATTGATGAAATGTTACTCACCACATGTAGTAGGTGACATCAGTAAACATGGAATCAGAAGTTGAATCCACTTCATCTTAGAGAATTATCACCAAGAGTGTAAGCAGCGATCCTCGAGAGTGGCTGTGATTAAAAAGCTAAACCTTCTACACTGACTAACTACATGAACAAGACTTCACATGCCCGGCTCACATTGTTCAGCCTACTGACCAACCGGCATGGTGGAAACACCAAAACATTTAGTCTAACAACTGGCACCATGCCATGTCTTATCCCAAACCTCAACAGGATAATACGGTCCATGTCCAGTCATGTTGCTCTGCAGGTCCTACAGTCAGGCTAGTCAGCTGTGCCTCGGCCACTTTGTTGGTGTATGTAACAGTTGAATAAAATAACCAAATGTATAATGTCTACCATAATATCTACCTCTAATTTCAGTAACCATGTGTAATATTATTTAGACTCTGGCTGCTTTAAGTTGAGAAAGCTAGTTCATAGTTTAGCAAACTTTAGATAGAATGTGCGCTGTAGTACGATAACAATCTAAACATGGAGATATTTCATTAATGATCTCAACAGTCACGTAGTGTGGATCTTTTTAAAAGTACCAACAATAATTTGTTTAATCAAATACAGTCCATTTGTTGAGAACAAACGGGTTGGTGTTTTGGAAGATACATTTACATGTACTGCTGCTGATCATTATCTACAATCCTGTTTAGCTTCACTTTTCATCTTTAGAAACATATGAAGAAAATGTGCCCATCCACTTCAATCAAGTGCTACACCTGATGCCAAATGACATGCACATGGAACAGGCTTCAGCTTATTGCAGTAACGTTGTTTCCTTTTAATGATCATATAGTAAGCTAGTCACGTTATCAGAAGCCTATGTAAAAATCTAAAATGTAAATGTCCTACTTTGAGATCGACGACAGCTTCAGCCGTCAGAAAAATGCAAATGAAATGTAATGGAGTAGAAGTAGATTACATTCATTACATGAGTACCTATACAATACTGAAGTTTAGCAAACTTTAGATAGAATGTGCACTGTAGTACGATAACAATCTAAACATGGAGATATTTCATTAATAATCTCAACAGTTACGTAGTGTGGATCTTTTTAAAAGTACCAACAATAATTTGTTGAATCACACACTAATTTTGGGTGGTTTATTCAATTGTATAGCATTTGAAAAGAATATTTAAATAGTTTCAAAACAATATCCTGACTAACTTGAAAAAAAGCATTTAAAAAAGTGACAAAAACATTTAAAAAAAACCCTTTTTAAATGTTTTTGTCACTTTTTAAATGCTTTTTTAAAAAGTCAAGGTCAATAAACCCAATTTATATATAATTATACCAAATGCTTTAGTTTAAAAATGCATGAATTAATAATTATTTTGATTAATAGTTAAGATCAGTTGATGTTGAATGAATCACAGACTGGTTTATGTCAACATTTAGTCACAATACTGTTACAATGATACAATTCTTTTCGAATGCTATAAAATTGAATAAAACACCCAAAATTCAATGGAAGTAATTATAAATTTTACCCGCAAAGAATGTTGTATTGGTTCCATACAACATGCATCTGTGGTACTTTTGGGCAATTTGGTTAAAAGGAGCCCATATTTGTGATGAACGGGTCACATTTGACCACAACACAAGGTTTAACAAGACTAGCTAGACTATCTGTCCAATCAGAGTTTTCTCTCGCACGACTATTTAGCAGAGGCACCGTGGCTCCGTCCGGAGCTTAGCACCGCCCATGATGATTCTGATTGGTTTAAAGAAATGCCATTAAACCAGAGCAGGTTTTCCTCCCATCCCCGAATGCTAGGTGGAGTAGCCAGTGTAGCACTTTGGAGGAGGAGGACGGTCTGGCAAAGCGAAACTATGTAAACATGGATACATAGTAAATTCTACACTAAAAAGTAAAAATTATCTTAATCAAGGCCACCCAAGGCTTTAAGCTTGGGTGGCTATCGAGGACTATCGAGCATGTAAAGGGAGTTATTTGCTGGACTAGTGATACACTTTTAGGATAAAAGCAGTTTTAAGGAATATCAGTTTATTCTTCTAATAAAATAATTGATGATTGGCGGCAATGGTCAGTGATCTGAGGATACGTCTAGATCTGACACAAAATAAATATAATTATTTTAAAGTCTCATCCAAAACCAACTCAAAGTGTATTTTCTGTTGCCAAAATCCTATGTTGTTGTTAATGATATTGTCACATCATCCCTTTCTTTCTTTTATATATCTTATAGAGACATCTGGTGGTCATACTTTGCATTTGCTACTTTGCCAAAGATAGAGCTGGGCGATTTTTTCCCCTAGAAAAATTGCGATTTTTTCATAAAAAACTTGATTTACAATTCGATTCGATTCCCCCCCTTCCATTCAAAACAAATCAACTGTGAACTGTAAATATATTTTAAATATATATATTTATTGTATTTAATTAAAGTACGTCAACATAAACAAAATTGCAAAGGCAAACCCTTTCTCTAACTGAAAAGTCACTGTGCAGTGTGCAACAAAGATTGTTAAACATCCAAATTATTTATACTGGATTTGGATTGAGCTAATAAACCTAAAAAAATCGATATTTTGAAAATATGAATTGATTTGACCTACCAACTCGATTTTTAAATCAAATACTTTTTTTTCCCAGCCCTAGTTACACATACTTATGTTGATTTGACCCAGTCAGAGGGGGAAAGTAACAAATTACAACTACTCACGTAACTGTTATAGAGTCGTTTTTGTGTACTTTTACTTTTTAAAGTAGTTTTTAAAATCTTTTTTGATTTTTGCTGCGCTTCTTTTATAAATTTTTTCTTCAAATGCTATAAAATTGAATAAAACCCAAATTCAATGAAATTAGTGAACTGATCATTTATTTTACTTGTGAAGAGTGTTTTATGGAACCATCCATGTTATTTAGTTTTGGCAATTTACTTGATAGAAACCCACATTTCTGATATAAAAACATTTTTTAAATAGGTCAAATTTGACCCGAGGACAACTAGAGGGTTAAGTAAAATATTGTTGTACTCTTTCCACCTCTGGATCCACTGTATCTGAAGCTGACGTGATGTGACTGCATGGAGCTAAATAAAGGCAGTCTTGCCCATACTTATTATCAATCAATTTAGTATACATTATGGACTTGTCTTTGTCACAATTGTATGTTTCTGTTGTGTTTTTTTCCTGTTTCATTGTGTTTATTCAGTGTGCCGATGTGCTGCTTTAGCAGCAATCAGCGCAATGACTATTATCCTGCATACTTATTATTATTCCGCCACATTTTTGGCCCGCTACTAGTCACGGAGCGTTGCCAACACATGCACACAAAATACATACAAATGTGTGTAATGATCGGGAATGGTGTGCTATGACTTTTCTAAGAGATTTGCCACACGGTTTTCACGAAATCAGCAAAAAACGGCACAACATTTTACCATAGACTACTTCATGAAATCTTCCTGAAATCGCTTAACATAGCTCAAAACGACCTCTATTTGGGGCCAAGCTGTATCGCCATACTTTAATGTAGAAAACTAATTAAAAGTTTAAACCGAAGACAAGACTTTGGTATTTATTGGGCTGAATGGGCATTCTGATATCAAGCACAGTTTCTACCAAATCACAGTACGATTCACTGAAATATTTCCAAACAAATGTCTCTCTACCCTACCGTTTTACCTCTTCATACATCAGGGTTGGTCAACATGTAGGAAATGTTGTGCCAGTTGCAGACATGTAAATATGGAATCCACCGGACCTAAACTTTTGGCTCTGTTCATACCAACTGCTGATAGAAACAATGAAAAAAAATATCTGGAAGTATGCAGGTGGTTACCTGTTTGTTACCGGCTCTGTATTTGACACCACAAACTAAATATTTTTGCCGTTTGACATTAAGGAACAAACTTAAGAGGTATAATTATCATTAAATGGACGTGTTTGACCCATGGAAGACCTCCTTTCATGGAGACTCTTTCCTGTAGGCCGTGCTGTCCTCTCTTTTTAGGACATGTCAAACAGCAGATTTACTGTTAGCCAGTGTTATTTGGATGTGCACCAAGTAGCAGGCACACTGTCAAACTTTCTTGTAAAATTTGTTCTGTTTCCTTGTTGTTTCACATCTCATGTTTTCTGTCTTCTGTGTTTTACCTTGTGTCTATGTTTCATGCTTAGTTTCCTGTTTTATTTTGTAGTCTCCCTGTTTCTCCTATGTCATGTCTTATTTTACTTCCTGTCTTGTGTTTTCCCGCTTTGAGATTGTATGTCCCTGATGACTTTCACCTGTTCCAGCCATTAGTCCATTAAATTATTATTTCAAACTGCTGCTCCCTCCTTGCCTTCCTGCACTTGGGTCCAGGCCAGAAGCCTGACAGTCTTTGGTATTCCTTTGAATTATCCTGGACCATATCGGAGTGACTTATTAACTCATGATTGCTGCGAACTTTACATTTAGAAGGAGAAGTTGATCAGTGTCAATGTTAAAATGTATTCAAGCAAACTCCATTACAATGTTCATGAAATGACAGGGCACATTAGGAGGTTGATTGGTTTTATTGTTCAAAATATGTCAGACATCAAATAATAGAAAAATAAATAAAAATATAATACACCTGTGCAGAAGATGAAAGAAACCCTGCTGTCCCTAAACTGTAGACAGCCTAAACTGTCATTTATGTTATCGTGTTTTTTTTATCAGCTGATGAACATAAGAGTTGAAGATGTAAATCTGCAGCAGAGATCTCAAAAAACGTCATGGTAGAAACATTGAAATAAAAATGGCTGTAAAAAAATATAGAAAACAATACTTAGCTTTGTTTGTACATTATTTATACACAGTAGCACTGACTGTAAAATAACTATACACAGTATATATATATATATATATATATATATATATATATATATATATATATATATATATATATATATTTAGCCTCAAGTGGCAATTACGGCAGCTTTGTCCAAATTTATTCCCTATTTGCTGCATGGTTCACCATATTTACGTTGGGCCATTATATTGAAGTGTCCAAAATCTCAGTGTGAATGTCGACAATGCAATTCTTCACTTTTGATCATTATGAAAAATGACATGTTGTCCTTTCCAATAATGACACAAACCCATTGTGATTTCTGTAGTTTCAAATGTGTCACTGTAGAGAATGATGGATGACTGAACTCAGTTCTGTGATTAATGGATTTAGTAACAGCGTATCTGAGGGACTGACAGTGAAACCTGATGTTCATAGTTGATATTAAATATGTTTGTCTTTCTACGATTTCAAATTCCCCGCTCAATTCCTTAATTAACGCTGTGCTCCATCAATTTGATGAGCATAGTAATCTGGATCATAGAGACTTTGATCCTTTAACACAATGCCCTCCTCCCACAGGTCCTGTAACTGTCTGTTTGGCTCTGTACCCCACAGGAATGAATGAATAGTGCTCTGCAGATCTGGGGAAGTAACATTTTCCATCATCCTGGTGAACTGCTCCGCCAGCTGTGGGTCAACTCTTGAAGGAGGACTGGGATTCTTTTTCACTGCAAGGAAAATCACAATTAGGACACATGTTGAAGAATTGTGACCAACAGATGTAGTGAGATGTACATTTTACAATAGAAAAATAAACTTGCTCTCTGGTGGACAAAGTATATAATGGTGACACAGTTTCTAAAACCCAGCCTGACCCCAATAATCTCCTCCCTGAAAGGTGATGGAGAAAGGAAAGAGAGAAAAGTGTATTGACAGAAGAAAACTGAAACGTTTATGGTTTATTAGTTGAGGGTCGAACTACACTGCAGACTGGAGTCTCTGTTAAAGGAACAAGCCGACTTATTGGGACTTTGTCTTCTTCCCCGTCTCCCCCAGACTTAGATAAGTCCATACATACCCTTCTCACCCACTGCTAGCCTAGCTTAGCACAGATCCTGGAGGTAACCGGCTCCATCTAGCCTAGCTTAGCACAGATACTGGAGGTAACCGGCTCCATCTAGCCTAGCTTAGCCCAGATCCTGGAGGTAACCGGCTCCATCTAGCCTAGCTTAGCCCAGATCCTGGAGGTAACCGGCTCCATCTAGCCTAGCTTAGACCAGATCCTGGAGGTAACCGGCTCCATCTAGCCTAGCTTAGACCAGATCCTGGAGGTAACCGGCTCCATCTAGCCTAGCTTAGCACAGATCCTGGAGGTAACCGACTCCATCTAGCCTAGCTTAGCACAGATCCTGGAGGTAACCGGCTCCATCTAGCCTAGCTTAGCACAGATCCTGGAGGTAACCGGCTCCATCTAGCCTAGCTTAGACCAGATCCTGGAGGTAACCGGCTCCATCTAGCCTACTGCTCCCAATAAGTGACAAAATAACTCCAACATGTTACTATTTCCATGTTGTGATTTGTATAGTCACAGCGTGTACAAATAACAAGGTCACATGACACACAGCCATCTTCTAACTGTATACATACTGGGAACTATATTCTCAGAAGGTGAAGCACTGCTACTCTCTGCTCCTCACCACGGGGCTTCTTCGGTGCTGCAAGCAAATCACTCAAGGATTTGAATCACCCAAGTAGCAGAAATGCTAAGCTAGGCTAGCGGTGGGTGAATAAGACAAAGTTCCAATAAGTCGGCGTAACAATGACACCCAGAGTCACAGCGGACTCATAAATGGGTCCAACGCATCTGCTGGATGAATTCACCTCAACCTTTTTTGGACATTCCTGTTCTGATATTTCTTATTATATCGACTAATCCAATCAGCTGATTAATGCCGCTGTAGGGAATTTACTAAAGTCTGAAAACAGAAATAATGAGTAAGTCTTACCACATTTAAGCAGACATATCATTACACATGTTGATATAATAGTGACTATCAACACAATGCAGATTACTGCAACAATTGGAGTCAGGATTTTCCAAAGGCCACTCAGGTGGTAAAGAAGGTTTCTGCCGTCAAGAGTCGTCCCATCTGAAAGGAAAGAAGATGCTGAAAACCCATTCTGACCACTCGGTTTAAAACATCAATACTAACTAAAGCTTCACCTTCACTTTCAGCTTGGACATGTTATTTAGATTTTTAAAACCATGTTTTGTTAACCTAAAGAAAGATCTCACCCCAAAAGACAATGATGTTGGGACTTCCTGTTTGTACTGTGCAGCCGTACGTGCGGTCCTCTCGGCTCGGGGAGATCTCAGCTGTCAGTCGGAGGATCACAGATCCGTCTTCAGCAGGCATCGGTCCAGTTACGCTGATCCAACTGGCCCTGGAAGCCCCATTTCCAATCAGATGCACCGAGCTCACTGATTTGTCAGAACTCATCACATGACACCTCAGCAGTGCCTGGTCTGTGTTAACAATGAGCTTGGCAAAAACACGCAGCTCTGCAGAGAAATAAATTATATATTAAGTATCAAAGACCATGATCATCTGGATCAGCAGAAGTACATTTCCAGGATAATTGCCCCACATCGCCTCAAATTCTTCTCTCTGTGTTGCTGTTCTTAAACTCCGTCCCTTTGGGAAACAACTACAACCTCCGAGGTAGCGAGCTACACGCTGAACAGGTCAACTTTTGAAGAAAATGTGTGTGTGTGTGTGTGTGTTGTTTCAGCTCTCACCTGTTTTCTGCTCTATTGGTCTTAATTTAATTTTCTGGATCATCTGAGGACATTCCTCTCTGATGAAGTGTCTGTAGACATTATTCATTAATGTATTCTTGTTCCAGTGTTGTTCCACTGGTCTTGCCGAGGGAGACTGGGACGTCCATCTCTCAGATTCAGGGTCAAAGCTTATGAAGTCCATCCCATCTACTGCCCAGGCTTCAAAAGCAGAGACCGTCCCATTGGCTGACAGGATGCATCCTCGCCGCCGCTGTACAACAGCTGTACAGGAAGACAAGATTAGACAAGAAAAGACAAGATTAACTTTTGGTTTTGGGTCAGGCAGCCCTCATCAACATGTCACAAAAACATTATGAAAACTTACACACTGTGCTGTTCATGAATCTTGGAATCTCGTAGAGAGACGCTAAGATATTAAGACTCGCTTCATCACAGTTTTCAGGTAACTTTTGGGACTCCAGGGTCGGTTTGAGTTGTTCTCTTTTCGTCACGGTGTCACAGTAAGAGATGGGAACGCCATCAAATACAGTTAGTTGATCAAATAAAGGTCGATCTCCAGGCTGCACACGTCCTGTAGACAAGAACTTCAGAGAGTGGGAACCTGAAAAAGAAATACATGTAAAGGGTCTTTATGTCATGTATTATAATTTGCATGTATGCAAATTATAATGCCCTCGTACACACAGTTATGCACTGCCACTGGCACGATGTAAGTCCTTACGCAATAATTAAACAAGTCCAGCCAGCTCAGAAAACACAACATAGGAGAGGAAAGGAATGGCACCTGACTAGATCTAATCACCAAGAGTACAGACAAGCCTTTGTTCTGTGTTTTCTGTTGGAGATGGTAAGTCCCTTTGGGCTGGACACCTGGTTAGCTCACCTGGCAGCGTATGCACCCAATGTACTAAGGCTCAGTCCTTGTCAAAGCGGCCGCGAGTTTAACTCCAACCTGCAGCCCTTTGCCGCATTTCATTCCCCCTGTCTCTCCCTTTTTACGTCATTAGCTGTCCATTATAATAAAGGGCTAAAACGCCCAAAATATAATCTTATAAAAGAAATGAGGCCATAAAAGTTAAAGCTTTGATGCACATAAACACTGATGCATTTTCAAATCTACTCAACTAATTAGACATGTCATCCACAAATACATGTAATGACTACATTTACCCATCCACTGCAATCAAGTGCTACACCTGATGCCAAATGACATCCAAGTGATTGCAGTTAATCATATAGTAAACCATCCATGTTATCAGAAACCTGATGCAATTTTGACTGAAGTGAAAGTCCTGCTTTTAAAATGTAAAGGTCCTACTCTGAGATCAACGACAACTTCAGCCATCAGAGAAATGCAAATGAAATGTAATGGAGTAGAAGTAGATTACATTCATTACTTGAATAGCCTACCTATACAATACTTAGTCATGTTTTACTTCATATATATTAACTTATCTTAAAAATGAAAGAAATTGTTGAGTACATTGTTTGTACCCTGGCTTGGTGTTGGGCAGTCTCTGTTCTGCTGCAGTTCTGTCTAAACACACTGCGCCTAATAATTCAGCAGTAGCATTGATGAAATATTACTTACCACATGTAGTAGGTGACATCAGTAACCATGGAATCAAAAGTTGAATCCACTTCATCTTGGAGAATTATCACCAAGAGTGTAAGCAGCGATCCTTGAGAGTGGCTGTGATTAAAAAGCTAAACCTTCTACACTGACTGACTGACTACATGAACAAGACTTCACATGCCCGGCTCACATTGTTCAACCTAACAAGCTGGCATGGGGGAAAAACCAAAACATGTAGTCTAACAACTGGCACCATGCCATGTCCTATCACAAACCTGAACAGGATAATATGTTGCTCTGCAGGTCCTACAGTCAGGCTAAACAGCTGTGCCTCGACCACTTTGTTGTTGTATGTAACAGTTGTATAAAATAACCAAATGTATAATGTCTACCATAATATCTACCTCTAATTTAAGCAACCATGTGTAGCATTATTTAGACTCCGGCTGCTTTAAGTTGAGAAAGCTAGTTTATAGTTTAGCAAACTTTAGATAGAATGTGCACAGCAGTACGATAACGATCTAAACATGGAGACATTTCATTAATGATCTCAACAGTCACGTAGTGTGGATCTTTTTGAAAGTACCAACAATAATTTGTTGAATCACACACTGATTTTGGGTGGTTTATTCAATTGTATAGCATTTGAAAAGAATATTGAAATACTTTCAAAACAATATCCTGACTAACTTGAAAAAAACATTTAAAAAAGTGACAGAAACATTTAAAAAAATATTTTTTATACGTCACTTTTTTAAATGCTTTTTTTAAAAGTCAAGGTCAATAAACCCAATTTATATATAATTATACCAAATGCTTTAGTTTAAAAATGCATAAATTATGAATTATTTTGATTAATAGTTAAGATTAGTTGATGTTGACTGAATCACAGACTTGTTTATGTCAACATTTAGTCACAATACTGTTTTGAAACTATTTAAATATTCTTTTCAAATGCTATAAAATTAAATAAAACACCCAAAATTCAATGGAAGTAATTATAAATTTTACCCGCAAAGAAAGTTGTATCAGTTCCATACAACATGCATCTGTGGTACTTTTGGGCAATTTGGTTAAAAGGAGCCCATATTTGTGATGAACGGGTCACATTTGACCACAACACAAGGTTTAACAAGACTAGCTAGACTATCTGTCCAATCAGAGTTTTCTCTCGCACGACTATTTAGCAGAGGCACCGTGGCTCCGTCCGGAGCTTAGCACCGCCCATGACGATTCTGATTGGTTTAAAGAAATGCCATTAAACCAGAGCATGTTTTCCTCCCATCCCCGAATGCTAGGTGGAGTAGCCAGACCTTCCTTCAGTGCGCTTTGGAGGACGGTCTGGCAAAGCGAGACTATGTAAACATGGATACATAGTAAATTCTACACTAAAAAGTAAAACTAATCTTAATCAAGGCCACCCAAGCAATGACACTGAGGACTATCGAGCATGTAAAGGGAGTTATTTGCTGGACTAGTGATACACTTTTAGGATAAAAGCAGTTTTAAGGAATATCAGTTTATTCTTCTAATAAAATAATTGATGATTGGCGGCAATGGTCAGTGATCTGAGGATACGTCTAGATCTGACACAAAATAAATATAATTATTTTAAAGTCTCATCCAAAACCAACTCAAAGTGTATTTTCTGGTGCCAAAATCCTATGTTGTTGTTCATGATATTATTGTCACATTATCTCTTTCTTTCTTCTATATATCTTATAGAGCCATCTGGTGGTCATACTTTGCATTTGCTACTTTGCCAAAGATAGAGCTGGGCGATTTTTTCCCCTAAAAACAAACAAACTCGATTTACGATTAGATTCGATTTCCCCCCCTTCCATTTAAAACAAAATAACTGCGAACTGTAAATATATTTTAAAAATATATATTTATTGTATTTAATAGTATTTAAAGTACGTCAACATAAACAAAATTGCAAAGGCAGACCCTTTCTCTAACTGAAAAGTAACTGTGCAGTGTGCAACAAAGATTGTTAAACATCCAAATTATTTATACTGTATTATACAAATCAAAAAATCGACTTTTTTGAAAATATGAATTGATTTGACCTACCAACTCGATTTTTAAATCAAATACTTTTTTTTCCCAGCCCTAGTTACACATACTTATATTGATTTGACCCAGTCAGAGGGGGAAAGTAACAAATTACAACTACTCACGTAACTGTTATAGAGTCGGTTTTTTTGTGTACTTTTACTTTTTAAAGTAGTTTTTAAAATCTTTTTTGATTTTTGCTGCGCTTATTTTATAATTTTTTTTCTTCAAATGCTATAAAATGGAATAAAACCCAAATTCAATGAAATTAGTGAACTGATCACTTATTTTACTTGTGAAGAGTGTTTTATGGAAATATCCATGTTATTTATTTTTGACAATTTGGTTGATAGAAATTTCAGACATTTCAGACATTTCTGATATAAAAACATTTTTTAAATAGGTCAAATTTGACCCGAGGACAACAGGAGGGTTAAGTAAAATATTGTTGTACTCTTTCCACCTCTGGATCCACTGTATCTGAAGCTGACGTGATGTGACTGCATGGAGCTAAATAAAGGCAGTCTTGCCCATACTTATTATCAATCAATTTAGTATACATTATGGACTTGTCTTTGTCACAATTGTACGTTTCTGTTGTGTTTTTTTCCTGTTTAATTGTGTTTATTCAGTGTGCCGATGTGCTGCTTTAGCAGCAATCAGCGCAATGACTATTATCCTGCGTACTTATTATTATTCCGCCACATTTTTGGCCCGCTACTAGTCACGGAGCGTTGCCAACACATGCACACAAAATACATAAAAATGTGTGTAATGATCGGGAATGGTGTGCTATGACTTTTCTAAGAGATTTGCCATGCGGTTTTCACGAAATCAGCAAAAAACGGCACAACATTTTACCATAGACTACTTCATGAAATCTCCCTGAAATCGCTTAACATAGCTCAAAACGACCTCTATTTGGGGCCAAGCTGTATCGCCATACTTTAATGTAGAAAACTAATTAAAAGTTTAAACCGAAGACAAGACTTTGGTATTTATTGGGCTGAATGGGCATTCTGATATCAAGCACAGTTTCTACCAAATCACAGTACGATTCACTGAAATATTTCCAAACAAATGTCTCTCTACCCTACCGTTTTACCTCTTCATACATCAGGGTTGGTCAACATGTAGGAAATGTTGTGCCAGTTGCAGACATGTAAATATGGAATCCACCGGACCTAAACTTTTGGCTCTGTTCATACCAACTGCTGATAGAAACAATGAAAAAAAATATCTGGAAGTATGCAGGTGGTTACCTGTTTGTTACCGGCTCTGTGTTGTATATATTTGACACCACAAACTAAATGTTTTTGCCATTTGACATTACAGAACAAACTTAAGAGGTATAATTATCATTAAATGGACGTGTTTGACCCATGGAAGACCTCCTATCATGGAGACTCTTTCCTGTAGGCCGTGCTGTCCTCTCTTTTTAGGACATGTCAAACAGCAGATTTACTGTTAGCCAGTGTTATTTGGATGTGCACCAAGTAGCAGGCACACTGTCAAACTTTCTTGTAAAATTTGTTCTGTTTCCTTGTTGTTTCACATCTCATGTTTTCTGTCTTCTGTGTTTTACCTTGTGTCTATGTTTCATGCTTAGATTCCTGTTTTATTTTGTAGTCTCCCTGTTTCTCCTATGTCATGTCTTATTTTACTTCCTGTCTTGTGTTTTCCCGCTTTGAGATTGTTTGTCCATGATGACTTTCACCTGTTCCAGCCATTAGTCCATTAAATGATTATTTCGAACTGCTGCTCCCTCCTTGCCTTCCTGCACTTGGGTCCAAGCCAGAAGCCTGACAGTCTTTGGTATTCCTTTGAATTATCCTGGACCATATCAGAGTGACTTATTAACTCATGATCGCTGTGAACTTTACATTTAGAAGGAGAAGTTGATCAGTGTCAATGTTAAAATGTATTCAAGCAAACTCCATTACAATGTTCATGAAATGACAGGGCACATTAGGAGTTTGATTGGTTTTATTGTTCAAAATATGTCAGACATCAAATAATAGAAAAAATAAATAAAAATATGATACACCTGTGCAGAAGATGAAAGAAACCCTGCTGTCCCTAAACTGTAGACAAAACTGTCTAAACTGTCATTTATGTTAGCATGTTTTTTAAAAACATACATTTGAGGCCTTAAAGGTCCAATATGTAGCAAATTCTCCCATCTAACGTTGAGATCATATTTCAATCAACACTCTCGCACCGCGCAGTTCAAAGTACGTATTACAGCTACGGTGGCCTTCACGCTTCAAACAGCCGGTCTCTTTCTCTTTTCTGGTCCTCCGTGTTTCCTTCTTCAAACTTGCCGGGGCTGGGAAGCTATGAAACATACATTGAAATAAAAATGGCTGTAAAAAAATATAGATGTAAAAAATATAATGGCTGTAAAAAAATATAGAAAACAGTACTTAGCTTTGTTTATCACTTATATACAGTAGCACTCTGACTGATATATATATATATATATATATATATATATATATATATATATATATATATATATATATATATATATACACGTGTTTATATAATATTGTACCAAAACATATGCACAACAATTACTATGATATCTTACCGACCAAAAGCTTACAGCGTAGTGAAGGCACCAAAACCACTAGTTAAGATTAAAAAACGGTTTTGGTTAAAACACCGGCCCCCTAAAAGTTGCAGTAGGTAATACTTCTAAAACTACCTTTCTGTTATATTTGTTGAAACTGACCCTATGTTCCAGTACAACTACATGAAGCATTACATGAGACACAGACTGCTGTTGTAGATTAGTGTTACGTTTCCAGCGCCTTGTTTCTTCAGGCTAATTATATTAGCTTCAGCCAGGCAGGGAGCAGCTTTCTGCGGTAAAAACTGGCTGAGAGACGTTGTGATAACGTTGCATTAATCAGGTAATTTAGTTTGTCTTTGCTGAGAATAGAGATGCTGTATTTTTAGTTTTGTAGCTGATTGTCTTAATTTGTTTCCAAGTTCCAGATGGAGTCTGGAGATGATGTGGGGTACTTATTGTTTACTGTTTACATCTTACTTTATACACTTTAGGCTGTTGCAGCTAGATCAGGGGAGAGACTGGATGACACTAGGTGGTCCAGCCTGAGACCACTAGATCAGGGGAGAGACTGGATGACATTAGGTGGTCCAGCCTGAGACTACTAGCTCAGGGGAGAGACTGGAGGACACTAGGTGGTCCAGCCTGAGACTACTAGCTCAGGGGAGAGACTAGATGACTCTAGGTGGTACAGCCTGAGACATGCACAATAAAAAAAATTGCCCTCTGCATTTTTGTTTAGCTTTTTCCTCGATTGTACCGAACTTGTACCGAACCGTGATGTCTGAACCGAGGTATGAACCTAACCGTGACTTCTGTGTACCTTTCCACCCCTAATAAAACCTGATGTCTCTCTATAATTTCAAATTCCCCGCTCAATTCCTCAATTAACTATCGCTGTGCCCCATCAATTTTATTAGCAAAGTAATCTGGATCATAGTGACTTTGATCCCTAGATATAACTCTCATCTCCCACTGCTCGTGGGAATTTCTGTTTCCCTCTATCCCTTGTGTGACTGAAAAAATAACGCTCTGCAGATCTGGAGAAGCAACACTCTCTATCATCCTGGTAAACTGCTCCGCCAGCTGTGGGTCAACTCGTGAAGGAGGACTGGACTTCATTTTCACTGCAAGGGAAATTGGAATCACAATTAGGACACATGTTGAAGAACTGTGACCAACAGATGTAGTGAGCTGTACATTTTACAATAGAAAAATAAGCTTGCTCTCTGGTGGACAAAGTATGTAATGGTGACAGTTTCTAAAACCCAGCCTGACCCAATAATCTCCTCCCTGAAAGGTGATAGAGAGTGAACGGAAAGAGAGGAATAGAAAGTCTTTATGTTGTGGATAAGTTAGAGACAGTGTGTATGGAGGGGGGCTAGGAAGGCACGGGCCATTGCATTGGCCAGCTTTGATTGTTAGGGAGGTTGTAACCCCCCCCTGTAAATTACACTTATGCCAGAAATAATAAGCCTTACCACATTTCAGCAGACATATTGTTGCACAGGATACAATAGTGATTGTCAACACAATGCAGATGACTCCAACGATTATGTTCAGCATTTTCCAAAAGACACTCAAGTGGTAAAGAAGGTTTCTGCCGTCAAGAGTCGTCCCATCTGAAAGGAAAGAAGATGCTGAAAACCCATTCTGACCACTCAGTTTAAAACTACGGTTAGAACGATCAGACGTCACAAATCAGGACCAGAGTACCATGAAGTTACCAATTCCAAACACCAATACTAACTAAAACTTCTCATTTACTATCATTTAAGAAAATGTACTTAGATTATCAAACAAATATCAACAAAAATATTGACAGACAGCGAGTGAAAGAGACAGATAATGATGTCACACAGACTGATGATGTCACAGAGACGACCAGCGATGTCCGCTTAGAACAGCTTATGGATCTGAAAGTTATCGTCCCTTAAATTATATTTAAGTCAGTAAATTGTGTGCAAGGTTGAAACTGCAGGCTAGTAAATGCTCTGTTTTTGGTTAATTTCCTGTATTTGGGTCGGATCGCGTCCTCACCTGAACCTTTGTTTGATCCACACCAGATTTTGGATGAGATTTCACACCGCCCCAAACCAACCGGACTATAAGACCAAACGCTCCAGGTTTCATTTTAAACGGACCAAACAAGGTGTGAAAGCAACCTTAGTTGCCTAACATCAAAAAAAGGCCTTACCCCAGTAGACGGTGACGTTGTGACTTCCTGTTTGTACTGTGCAGCCGTACGTGTGGTCGTCTCGGTTCTGGGAGATCTCAGCTGTCAGTTGGAGGATCACAGATCCGTCTTCAGCAGGCATCGGTCCAGTTACACTGATCCAACTGGCCCTGGAAGCCCCATTTCCAATCAGATGCACCGAGCTCACTGATTTGTCAGAACTCGTCACATGACACCTCAGCAGTGCCTGGTCTGTGTCAACAATGGGCTTGGCAAAAACACGTACCCCTGCAGAGATATAAACAAATATCAAAGATGCGTGCGTGCGTGCGTGCGTGCGTGCGTGCGTGCGTGCGTGTACGCTGTTCCAGACTCTCACCTGTTTTCTGCTCTATTGGTCTCAACCGAATTTTCTGGATCATCTGAGGACATTCCTCTCTGATGAAGTGTCTGTAGACATTATTCATTAATGTATTCTTGTTCCAGCGTTGTTTAACTGGTCTTGCCGAGGGAGACTGGGACGTCCATCTCTCAGATTCAGGGTCAAAGCTTATGAAGTCCATCCCATCTACTGCCCAGGCTTCATAAGCAAAGACCGTCCCATTGGCTGACAGGATGCAGCCTCGCCGCCGCTGTACAACAGCTGTACAGGAAGACAAGATTAGACAAGAAAAGATTAGACCTTTGGTTTTGGGTCAGGCAGCCCTCATCAACATGTCACAAAAACATTATGAAAACTTACACACTGTGCTGTTCATGAATCTTCTAATCTCGTAGAGAGACGCAAAGATATTAAGACTCGCTTCATCACAGTTTTCAGGTAACTTCTGGGACTCCAGGGTCGGTTTGAGTTGTTCTCTTTTCGTCACGGTGTCACAGTAAGAGATGGGAACGCCATCAAATACAGTTAGTTGTTCAAATAAAGGTCGATCTCCAGGCTGCACACGTCCTGTAGACAAGAACTTCAGAGAGTGGGAACCTGCAAAAGAAATACATGTAAAGGGTCAAACTCCCTTGGTTTATAGTGTCAGATTAACGTAATATGCAAATTAAAGTATTTCATACAAACAGATGTTAACTGCCCACTGCCACAACTGCCACTGGACTGAATTTGTATGATTGCTCATACTGTACTGAGGTTTGTGGTCGAGACCAGATATAAACAGCTACATTTATGACAACAACACCAGATCTATACAAAGTCAGCGAGATGGTTTGTTAAGCATTTTGGCGAGAGTTACGCTGTAAAGACCCCAACCTGCCGACCAGATAACCGTCCGTCTGACCGTCTGGCGAAGTCGGTGACTCGAGTCTGGTCGGCGTGTTCCGTGCCGTCGTCAGTCGGAGGAGCCGTCGGCCTTCATTTGGGATGATCTGACTTGTTGAATCGGAGGGCGGGCGGTCGGACTCAACGACCAATCTGATTGGTGGAGAGCTAACCAGGAAATGACGAGCGGGATGAGCGTGACGAACAGTCTCTCAAAATCTGATGAAGATCTTGTAAACTGGCCTTTGTTGATCTGAGATGAAGACAGATTCAGCAACTGCACGGCCGATTTCTCCTTAACATGTTCTCAGAAACACGTCACGGTGAAATATTTTAGTAGAATATGAGATTGTGTTCTGAACGAGACGCCGTTATGGTCGAGGAGCAGCCAGACCCACGTGATGCGTTCGTCCAATCAGCTGCCGGTTTTCATTTTTTGGGCGACTATCCAGATTAGCGCCGCCTGCTGTTATGGAGACGTATTACGTCTCGCGCACGTGCAGAACGTACGCTCAAGTCAGCGTCTCTTCGGTGTGTTCTGAGGAACTTTTTGGACCGACTCGGGGAGACTGATCAGTCCGACTGGCTTTACTGCCGCCGGTCGGCCGTCTGGTTGGTGGTCAGAGCCGTCTGGTTGGTGGTCAGAACCGTCTGGTTGGTGGTCAGAGCCGTCTGGTTGGTGGGTCAGAACCGTCTGGTTGGTGGTCAGAGCCGTCTGGTTGGTGGGTCAAAACCGTCTGGTTGGTGGGTCAGAGCCGTCTGGTTGGTGGTCAGAGCCGTCTGGTTGGTCGGTCAGAGCCGTCTGGTTGGTGGTCAGAGCCGTCTGGTTGGTGGTCAGAACCGTCTGGTTGGTGGTCAGAGCCGTCTGGTTGGTGGTCAGAGCCGTCTGGTTGGTGGGTCAGAGCCTTAAACTGTTCTTCGTATCCAGGGGTCATGATACCAACATGGCAGCAGTCAGGATACTTCTCCTGTCTAAAGTGTTTGTTTTTTTCCTGCGTATGTTAATACTCTGTTGGAACTGTGCCATTAGGTTTCTGGTTTGCATGTCAATGTTTAGAAGTCAGGCCAAAGCAGTTTGACTGAAGTAAAAGTTTTAAATTTTAAGTTCCTACTCTGAGATCAACAAATCTGAAATAAATTAATCTCTGATCTACTGCTGCTAAATCACATAGTAGATCAAATTCATTACTTGAGTATGAATACAGTACTTAAAAATCCTATCTTATTTTTCCTGTCAACAAAATCACCATGCCAACCCCGGCTTGGTGTTATGCAGTCTCTGCTCATTTAAGGACATCTCTTGTCGTTTGGGGGGGGGCCTTTGTTACTTCTTCAAGATTTAAGATAGACTTTTTTGTCTTTCTATTCACAGTACAAGTACTAAACAGAACAACATAACGTTATGTCCTGCTCACGAATCTAATGAAAATGCTAACAAAAAATAATGACTCATGTAAACATAGATATGTAGTATATTGCACACTAAAAAGTACAAATAATGTTAATTTAAATAATCTTAATCAAGGCCACAGACCTTGCCACCCAAGGCTTCTGAAACTGAGGACTATTGAGCAGGTCAGGTGTCTTATTTGACTAGTGAAAAACTTAAGATAAAAGCCAAATTTGAAAGAAAAGCATTTGAGGATGTTTAAAGCTGACCCACAATTAATTTTATTGTTTTAAAATTTCATCCAAAACCACTTCGAAGTGTATTTTCTGATTAGTGGTCTGGTGCCAAAATCCTATCTTGTTTTTCCTGTCAACAAAATCACCACGCCAACCCCGGCTTGGTGTGGTGCAGTCTCAGCTCTGCTGCTACAGTTGCTACCAAATTCAGCAGTAGCACAGATGAAATGTTACTCACCACATGTAATAGATGACATCAGTAAACATGGAATCAAAAGTTGAATCCACTTCATCTTGGAGCATTATCACCAAGAGTGTAAGCAGCGATCCTTGAGAGTGGCTGTGATTGAAAAGCTAAACCTTCACTGACAAACTGGATGAACAAGACTTCACGTGACACTTCACATGACAACTAGCTCAGGCTCACATTGTGCAATCTAAACATTTTATCAATAGCAACTAGCTATTGTCCTATAACAGCACTGAACAGGATAATACAGGATCATTATTATTTTGCCCTGCAGGTTCACAACATCTTCAGCACCTGTCAGCGGGTCTTGAACTTCTCTGTTGATATGGAATGGAAATGTATTTATTTGAAACAGGGACAATGCACAAATAAACATTAAACTTGTAATACAAGAGAATATGTCTTGGGCCAGGTTATAGCAACAATTGCTAATAATTTCCACCTGTAGTCCCTGGGCAGGTATGACAATTATAAAAACAACAATTTTAAAAAGAAATTTAACATGACTATAGATGATGTGGTGTCCATAGTAATTAAAAACAAGCAGTCTAGCAAAAACAGAAACAGGGGCGCCAGCAGCCCACTCACTCCCCTCCCCCCCAAGCACAAACACTCAGAAGCAGCAGCTTAGGCACATTATGGTACAATCCAACTCTAGACACTCATTCATACAACACACACACACACACACACACACACACACACACACACACAGTGTGTTTCACTATCTTTGTGGGGACCCGTCATTGACATAATGCATTCCCTAGGCCCTTACCCTAACCTTAACCATCACAACTAAATGCCTAACCTTAACCCTTACCCTCACCTTAACCATCACAACTAAATGCCTAACCTTAACCCTACCCTAACCCTAACCATAACCTCATTCTAACCCTAATCCTAAAACCAAGTCTTAACCCTCAAACAGCCCTTTAAACATGTGGGGTCCAGCATTTTGGCCCCACAAAGCTGTCAGGACCCCACAAGTATACTGTATTCTCGGTTTTTGGACCCCACGAATGTAGTTAAACGAGAACACACACACTCACTCACTCACTCACTCACACACACACACACACACACACACACACACACACACACACACACACACACACACACACACACACACACACACACATACAGTATCTTATAGATGTGTGCAAACTTGCTTACTCAACAGCCAACTCTTTGTTAGGCATGAGAAAGTGTGTGACTTTGTACATAAGATATCTTCTGTGGGAAGGGCATTCCACTGCCTCATTAACAGTCCAGTCGGATGATGTTTCTCTATGAATTATATTTCTGAAAAAAATTACACAAAAAAATCTGAATGAAAAAAATCGTAAATGGTTGGATGAGTTAATGAAATAAAAAAGGATGTGATGTGTAACAAAATGTTTAAACATCTTAAACAGCTGTGCCTCAACCATTGGGTCGTAGTATCAAACAGGTGGATAACAATATGTATCATTTTTACCCTAATATGTTCCTGTAATTTAAGCAACCATGTGTAGTATTAGTATTCAGGCTCTGGCTGCTTAACGTTGAGAAAGCTAGTTCATTGCATTTGGGGAGATTTTGAATTATTGGAGCTATAGAACTGCAACTGATAGCGTACTGCTCGTAATACGATAATAATCTATCTGTAAACATGGAGACATATTTACTGTTAATGATCTAAACAGTCATCTCACAAACACATAGTGTTGAGTTTCTCCACAGTAGCAACCAGACCCAAACCTGCATTTTAACTTTAAAGATGAGATGGAACTGGCTGTGTTTCTGATCTGTTGAATCACACCTTAATAAAACTGGTTGGTGATTTGAGCAGTGAGCTCCATGTCAGTCTGCCTGCTGCTGACGTCCTCTGCACACCTGTGTAGTTTCACTTTCCACTTTCTGTGGAATCATTGGTCCGTCCCCCTGATTAACACAGAAGTGCCGACCTACCTTTGTCACTAAGTTTGATATTACAATGTCTGCCTAAGTGATATTTTTTAGCCCTGGGCCTTAAAGATCTATATTTAAGTTATTTAAGGACATCTCTTGTCTTTTTGGGGGCCTTTGATACTTCTTCAAGATTTAAGATTCACAGTACAAGTACTTAACAGGACAACATTATATCCGGCTCACAAATCTAATCAAAATTCTAACATATAATGAGTGAGTAATGTAAACATAGATATGTAGTATATTGCACACTAAAAAGTACAAATAATCTTAACCACCCAAGGCTTCTGAAACTGAGGACTATTGAGCATGTCAGGTGTATTATTTGCTGGACTAGTGAAAAACTTTTAAGATAAAAGCCGAATTTGAAAGAAAAGAATTTGAGGAAATGTTTAAATTCAATTATTTTTAAATTTCATCCAAAACCACTTCAAAGTGTATTTTCTGATGAGTGGTCTGGTGCCAAAATCCTATCTTGTTTTTCATTATTGTCACATTATCTTTTTCTTTCTTCTATATATCTCATAGAGCCACCTGGTGGTCATACTTTGTGCATACTGCATTTGTTATGTGAGCTCACTGGCTCCTTGCTCAGGTGTTTGCAATCACCTTGTCTCTCCTGAAGGTGAAACTGTACCGAGGGCTCCTGAAGAAGGAAGGACGCTACGCATGGGTTGTTTCTCAGCTCTATTTTAACTTGTTTGTCTTTCAGAAGATAAATATTGTCTGGATTATTTGAAATACTGAAACATAAAAAGCACTTAGGAGATTAATGTATTGTCAATGTTTAAATTCATTCAAGCAACCTCATTACAATTTTGACGAAATGAAAGAGGGAACACTAAGCATTTGATTTGTTTTATTGTAGAAAATGTCAGACATCACGTAAAAAAATAAAAATATTAAAATAATATATATATAATACAACTGTGTAGGTTGTGAATGAAATCCTGCTGACACTAAACTGTAGACAGCCCAGACTGTCTTTATTTTTAAGACATACTCTGAAAATATTCAAAGTAATGTAATGTGACGGTAGAAAAATTTAAATAACATAGCAGAAAACAATACTTGATATTTTTCACATACAGTAGCACCCTGACTGTCAAAGAACAGCGTATTCTCTTCAACAGGTTTGTATAGAAAGTGAGAAAGTGAAAATGGAACTGGTGAGCAGAACTTGTGTTTGTTTGGCAGAACCTTCAGTCAGAAGAAGGCCGTTCAAGTCACGCTACATGTTCAATCTGCAACGCCGATTTGTCTCGTGGTGGCGAGGAGCCTAAACAATACACAACATGGCCGCTGTTACAACATCTGGTATGAAAGATCTGAAAGTTGTGCATGAAGGAATCTCCAGACAGCAGCCAGAATGCAGCAACTTCAGGTACGGCAAAGGAAGGACAGTCACTGGTTACTTCATTAATGTGGTTACTGGGTTCATGGACTGAGGACGGGAGGACGACTCAGCAGAATCTCAACCAGTGGATTCAGGATTCAGCAGAATCTGAACCAGTGGATTCAGGATTCAGCAGAATCTGAACCAGTGGATTTAGAACTCAGCAGAATGTTAACCAGTGGATTCAGGACTCAGCAGAATCTTAACCAGTGGATTCAGGACTCAGCAGAATCTCAACCAGTGGATTATGTATGGTGTTATGTTAAAGCACCAACACAACTGATCAGGATCCGAGTAGTATTATTGAGACAGGAGTATCAAAATCCCAACTTAAAGCGTTTTGTGGCCTTTAGTGGTAATTGCGTAGAGCTCTCTGCCATGATAAATTGAGCTTTGTCCAAAATGTGTCCCTATTTGCTGCATGGTGCACCATATTTACTTTGGACCATTTTATTAAACTTTCTGAAATGTCAATGTTAAGTTTATACTTCCATAATGCAATGCTTCAATATGAAAATTACAACAAAAGTCAGTGCACCTATCCAATTACTGGAGAAAACAATTATGAGTTCTGAAATATTTTAAATGCTTCAATACAATACTAAATACTGAGCAGACTACTGAGTGGTTACTATGTAGAGAATGAAGAAAGATGACTAAACTCAGTTCTGTGGTTAAGGGATTCAGTGCAAAATAACAGCATTTCTGAGGGACTGACAGTGAAACCTGATGTTCACAGTTGATATTTTAAATGTTTCTGGTTCTACAGTTTTACATTCCTGCTCAATTTCTCAATTAACTATTGCTGTGCCCCATCAATTTGATGAGCATAGTAATCTGGATCATAGAGACTTTGATCCCTTAGCACAACATTCATCTCCCATTGCTCATAGGACTCTCTGTTTCCCTCTGTACCCCGCGTGACTGAAAAAATAACATTCTGCAGATCTGGAGAAGGAACACTCTCCATCATACTGGTAAACTGCTCCACCAGCTGTGGATCAACTCTTGAAGGAGGACTGGACTTCATTTCCACTGCAAGGAAAATCACAATTAGGACACATTGGCAGTTCGATCTCATTTAGCAAAGACGCTATTTAACACAGGTTCTCTACTGTGACTTAAGTACAGATAAGTATACAAATGTGGTTTCTAAAAACTCTTCTTTATTCATGTATTTATGTCAGCATAGCACAAATAACAGCAGGTAATGTGTCATAGAAAGACTTTCACTGAGCACTTTCTTTTATTTAAAGATTCTTTTTTAGGCTTTTTCCACCTTTATTTGACAGGACAGCTAGGTGAAAGGGGAGAGAGAGAGAGAGAGAGAGAGAGAGAGAGAGAGAGAGAGAGAGAGAGAGAGAGAGAGAGAGAGAGAGAGAGAGGTCGGACTCAAGGCATAAACCACTATGTATATGTGCACCTGTTCAACCCACTGAGCCAACCCCGTCACCACTGAGCACTTTCATTGTATTAATCTCTTTAATGTGCTGTGCATATACCCATACTAGATTTTAGAGGCAAATATCTAATATTTGAGGATTGAAAACATCTGATGAGAACAAATACCCAAACACATAATACAAAAGAAACTACTTTGATACGTCATTATATTTGATTAACATTTGATATAATTCTGCCCAACAGATGTAGTGAGCGGTACATTTTACAATAATTTGTGGTGGACAAAGTATATAATGGTGACAAAATTTCTAAAACCCAACCTGAACCCAATAATCACCTCCCTGAAAAGTGAGAAAGAGAGAAAGGAAAGAGAGGAATAGAAAGGCTTCATGTTGTGGAAGAGTGTGAGACAGAAAGAGTGTGTGTGTGTGTGTGTGTGTGTGTGTGTATGTGCGTGCGTTTGTGTGTGTGGCTCAGCTGATTGATACAAATAAATAATAAGTCTCACCACATTTAGGCAGACATATTGCAAAGGACATAAAAGTGATAGCAAACACAGTGCAGGAGACTCCAACGATCACTTGCAGTATTTTCCAATGGTCGACTGAGTGGTAAAGAAAGTTTCTGCCGTCAAGAGTTTTCCCATCTGTAAGAAAAGAAGTTCCTGAAAACTTACTTTCCCACTGCTCAAAGTGGCCCATTCTGTCCACTCTGTTTAAAACTAAGATGGGAACGGACCAAACATCAAATATCAGGACCAGAGTTTTGATTCAGAAGTCTGTTTTCAGGGCTTTTGGTGCTCACTGAATATACTGTAATTGAATGGGCTCCTGTAAACTTTCATCAAAAATCAACAAAAGGTTAGTGAGAGATCAAGATCACAGTAATCACTTACTTAACTTTACATTTCACTAAATGACACACTAATTCCTTATTACATTAACATAAATTGGTATCCAACTGCAAACACCAATACTAATTAAAACTTCAACCTTCTCTGTTACCTCAGATATTTTATTTATTTTCATTTTGTAACAATATCAACCAAATATTAAAACCATGTTTTAGTGTCCTAACTCCAAAAAACGTCTCACCCCAGTAGACGGTGATGTTGTGACTTCCTGTTTGTACTGTGCAGCCGTACGTGTGGTCGTCTCGGTTCTGGGAGATCTCAGCTGTCAGTTGGAGGATCACAGATCCGTCTTCAGCAGGCATCGGTCCAGTTACTGGCCCTGGAAGCCCCATTTCCAATCAGATGCACCGAGCTCACTGATTTGTCAGAATTCATCACATGACATCTCAGCAGTGCCTGGTCTGTGTCAACAATGGGCTTGGCAAAAACACGCAGCTCTGCAGAGAAATAAACAAGTATCAAAGATTGTCGTCAGGGTAAAGGGGTTACACCATCCAATGGATGAAAAGCTATTAGCCTACACAAGTACGAAGGTTCAATCTTTACAAAGAAATCTTGACTCAAGGTCCTCTTTTTTCTGCAGGTGTTGCCCACCTGAGTCATGCAGATGCGCAGGAAGTCATTTTCGGCAGGGGGAGGGTGCAGACTACTCTACATCTGTCTCTCCCCTCCCCTCCATGAAGTACAGCTGAGCTGACGGTGTGTACTGCACAGCGAACTCAGAACAACGAACAGCGACGTATGTGACATATTCTAAAAAGTTACAGATTGTTTCTTAATAGGCATACATAAATCACAATCATAGTAGGCTAAATATAGGCTACCATCTGGGCCTGCATGGCGGCAGGAAAAAGATGCAGAGATGTAAGACACCGTGTCTCTACTTTACGATGATTTTGGTACACCAAACGTAGATTTGCGCTCTGGAGTTTGGCTGATAAACTCTGCCATGAGACCCTGAATATCCAGATCATCCAAAATGTCTTTGTGGACGTGAAGCAGTGTGGTATGTGAAAGTCTACTCAGAGTGATAGCGCTACGGAGCCAGGTTTTCAGGCTGCAAAGAGCTGAGAAAGATCTTTCGGAGCCAGCAGTAGACACTGGTAAACAGAGGCACAAGTGGATCAGCTGTTCCACCCTGGTGAAAATCCCTTTTGTTACTAAAATTATCCCTCTCTTCATCCCACACCCACAACAACAAGCAGAGATATTTATAAGCGATTATTTTATTGTCATCGCAGTTGGCCAACAGGGGGTTCTGCATCACCAACAGGAGGTGACGCAGCACCAACAGGAGGTGCTGCAGCACCAACAGGAGGTGACGCAGCACCAACAGAAGGTGATGCAGCACCAACACGGGGTGCTGCAGCACCAACAGGAGGTGCTGCAGCACCCCCTGTTGGTGCTGCAGCACCAACAGGGGGTGATGCAGCACCAACAGTGAGCCAATGAGCCAAAATAATAATATAACGTGTATTGTTGTTGTTTCAGCTCTCACCTGTTTTCTGCTCTATTGGTCTTAATTTAATTTTCTGGATCATCTGAGGACATTCCTCTCTGATGAAGTGTCTGTAGACATTATTCATTAATGTATTCTTGTTCCAGCGTTGTTTAACTGGTCTTGCCGAGGGAGACTGGGACGTCCATCTCTCAGATTCAGGGTCAAAGCTTATGAAGTCCATCCCATCTACTGCCCAGGCTTCAAAAGAAAAGACCGTCCCATTGGCTGACAGGATGCAGCCTCGCCGCCGCTGTACAACATCTGTACAGGAAGACAAGATTAACTTTTGGTTTTGGGTCAGGCAGCCCTCATCCACATGTCACAGAAAACATTATGAAAACTTACACACTGTGCTGTTCATTAATCTGGGAATCTCGTAGAGAGACGTTATGATATTAAGATTCGCTTCATCACAGTTTTCAGGTAACTTCTGGGACTCCAGGGTCGGTTTGAGTTGTTCTCTTTTCGTCACGGTGTCACAGTAAGAGATGGAAACGCCATCAAATACAGTCAGTTGTTCAAATAAAGGTCGATCTCCAGGCTGCACACGTCCTGTAGACAAGAACTTCAGAGAGTGGGAACCTGAAAAAGAAAAGACATTTAAAGGGTCAAAACTCACACTCTGGGTTCATCTTTGTCATATGCAAATTAAAATATTTCATAAGGAAATATATTAACTGCCACTCATACAATATAAGTAATAGTATAATATAATAGGAGAGGCAAGGAATGGCCCCTGACTTTATAGAACTAAGCAGCAAGCGTACAGATAAGCCTGAACTCTGAGAAGACTGAATTCTAATGATTGGTCAAACTGTGCTTAGTGTTGTAGTCAGGATCATATATTAGGAATCACAGACAAATCAGCAAAGCTGCATGGACCCTACTGTTTTGCCAGTATGATGATTCTTCTTCCTAAGAAATCTATGTTGTCATCCATGAAAACTCAACAAGCAGCCATCTAAAATCCTAAACTTTTAAAATGAATAACCAATCAACCGTACATGCTACAACGTTGCAGCTTACATTCAGCCGTAGGCCCAATAGAGCAGAAACTAGCCTCTGCTTTTACCTGGTAGCAATTTTGAAGTCCACCACTCTACTTTTTGCAAAAACTGCAAGACTTCTTAAACCTATCTCCTCCCACATTTTTGGGTTTATTGACACGGAACTTTGGAAATGTTATCTCCAGAAAAATAGTATAAAATAATAAATAGTATTCAGATTTTGGATAAATCAAAAATTGAGCCCACAGTGCATTAACACGTTTACTACAGTATTGTTAACAAATACTGCAATTTCTTCCAAATTAAATATTTGATGTTTACAGAAGAAACACATTTAGAGATCACTGTAGATTTAATGTTTACATTTTCAGAATTTTATCTCAGAAAGTGAATAAAAAATTGTGTCCTCATCTACGCCATTGCAGTCAATGCAAAACAGAGCAACTTTAAACATAAGGTTCTTTATGGAGAAACAAGGTGTTTCCTCAACAATATTATTAGTCACTAAGTAATCTTTATCTGCATAATCTGATAGAACAACCAGCCATCACAAAAAATGTTATAGAGTAGAAGACATAGTACTTAGTTATGTACTTAAAAATGACAGAAAATGAAAACAAAGTAGCTCCAATCTACTCAATTAATTAGACATGTTATCCACAAATACATAATAATAATTAATGACTACATTTGCAGTTAATCAGATAGTAAACAATTCATGTTATCAGAAGCCTGATGCAATTTTGACTGAAGTGAAAGTCCTGCTTTTAAAATGTAAAGGTCCTACTCTGAGATCAATGACAACTTCAGCCATCAGAGAAATGCAAATGAAATGTAATGGAGTAGAAGTAGATTACATTCATTACTTAAGTACCTATAAAACACTTAGTCATGTTTTCCGCCCCCGGTGTTGTGCAGTCTTTGTTCTGCTGCCGTTCTCTCTGAACACATCACGCCTCATAATTCAGCAGTAGCATTGATGAAATGTTACTCACCACATGTAATAGGTGACATCAGTAAACATGGAATTAAAAGCTGAATCCACTTCATCTTGGAGAATTATCATCTTTTCGAGTAGCTGGATGAACCGCTCTGACACCTGCTCAGGCTTGCATTGTTGAACTAACTGACATGCAGATTTGCAGATTAGGGGGAAGTCCAATGACCACTCTACCATGTCCTATCTCAACACTGAACAGGATAATACAGGATAATTATTTTGTTCAGCAGGTTCAGAAAGCACTTGTGTGCCTTGAACTTCTCTGTGGATATTAACAGGCTCCAGCAGATGGAAGATGTTTCTATATGATTTGTATTTATGAAAGAGAATTACACTAAAAAAATATTGTTAGATAGATAGAGATAGATAGATAGAGTTTGTGAAATAAAAACAGGATTGGGATGCAACGTGCTTGTGATTCTAACAAAATGTTGAAACAGCTTAAACAGCTGTGCCTCACCCATTGTGTTATGTGTATAATTTCTACCATAATACAGTGTGTACCTCTAATTTAAGCAACCATGTGTAGTATTATTTAGACTTTTAGACTGCTTTAAGTTGAGAAAGCTAGTTTATAGTTTAGCAAACTTTAGATAGAATGTGCACTGTAGTACGATAACGATCTGTCTGTAAACATGGAGACATATCACCGTTAATGGTCTCAACAGTCATCTCACACACACGTAGTGTTGACTTTCTCAGCCAGGCCCAAACCTGCATTATAACTGTAATCAGATCAGATCTGACTGTGAGATGTGTTGCCCTGATACGGGTGTGTTGTGAATGAAGTCATTAGGGAAGAAACCGGTCGGTGTTTACATATGCTGTGTATGTGAGTGGGTGAGTGTGTGTGTTTGTCATCCCCCATCTCTCTCCTCCTTTCACATCTATCCACTGTCACTATAATAAAGGGAAAAGCTCCAACATATAATAATAAAAAAGAAAAAGAAAATAGTAGGCCAACACAAACACGGAGTAAAAAGAATAATACATCCGTGCTGAATGGAAGGGGGACGTTATTTAATGTTGTCTATTGACGCACAACCACATCGTGCACTATGAAGTATTTCAATCAGTAGAGACTTTGTTGCAAAAACGCAAAATTTATTCACAAGTATAACTTGACATGAATGGTGTTTGGAGATTAGACTCCATCACAAATATATTAATACAATAATATATTAGAAGGGGTCGGAGCCGAAGACCTCCCCCTGATGGAGTCTAGACACTGGCGGTGGTGTGAGGAAGCCCGAACGAAGAGCCAGCCGAAAAGAGGAAGGAAGCCCAGGGAGCCACGAGAGCTGGTGACCGGAGGTGGAGGGGAGGAGGAGGGTCGATCTAAAATAGAATGACAGCTGACAGAAGGGAGAGAGAAAGACACAGCAGTTTAAAACAGGGAAGACCAGCTGTGATTGGCTCGGAGAAAACGGAGGCCTCTTTTGATTGGCTAAAAGAAAGTGGGTGTTCCGGCACTTGATAAGGTAGTAAGAGACAATTAGGAATAAATTGTAAAGTCTTCCTGCATGAAATTACGCTAAGCTTCACTTCAATCAGGAGAGACTTTGTTGCAAAAACGCAAAATTTATTCACAAGTATAACTTGACATGAATGGTGTTTGGAGATTAGACTCCATCACAAATATATTAATACAATAATATATTAGAAGGGGTCGGAGCCGAAGACCTCCCCCAAAAACGTGAATGAATTGGTGAAAGAACGCACTTACTTGATATGCAGGAACTGAAGTGATTAGGCTCCAAGACCCCCAAAAAAAGAAATGAGGCCGGAGACCCATTGAGAAAGGGGGAAGACAGACAGCCAAAAAGAGAGAAAAGCCCCTATCATATACACGAATGTACTAAAATGCGGACTAGACAGAAAAAAGAAGGGGAAAGGCCGTGGAAACATGAACCCCGCTCGGCGGCAATTCAAATGAAACCAGGCACCAGGTGCGTGCTGACGACTCAGCGAACGTGGCACGGCCACGACAGGCATTGCCACGATAGGCATGTTTCAGCGAGAGTTTCGCTTGATGTGTGATTCACCTGATTGTTTGTTTGCGTGCTGACGACTCAGCTTGATTTGTGAATCACACTGATTGGTTGCGATATGACGCATTGAGATAGGCAACACGGAGGTAGCGTGCTTCACGCTTGAAGAGTGCTACACACAAGTTTGTGAGCTCACGCTTGTTGAGAGATATACACTTTGTGATGACGCATAATGAGACAGTCTTTTTCTTTATTATATATACACTTTTTTTTTTTTTTTTTTTTTTTTTTTAAATCCATATTATTTTTATTTATTTATAATAATTATACTAAATTATTTACATACAATTTTAATTATTTATACATGCATTTTTTTTTTTCATAATATATATGACGATACATATATATATATATATTTTTTTTTTTTTTTTTTTTTTTTTTTTTTTGCGTGACGAGATTCACGCTGCCTGTTGGAAAATGCTGCTTACAATTACATTGGATATAATTTTGGTGATCCAATCATACCTTAACCCTATTTTTTATAGATACAGATATATAGATATAAATACCATGAATAAATGATAAAATACACCAAACCACAACCATATACCCACTAGTACAGCATGCAAGACATGACTAACAATACTCTAATCAGTAACTAACTAGCAAGACGTGTATCCATATAACTGCATCTATTTACGCTAAACGATTTATTTTTTTTTATTTATTTTTTTTTTTTTTTTATATATACACATGCAAACATACGCGTGCACGCATGCATAAATATACACACATACATAAATGCATATATTATATATCTACGCGCGCGCACGCAACACGTCTGCACATAAAACGCAAGTAAAACCAAGCACACGTGCGCATACATACACAAATACGCAACATACACACAACATATAAACGCACATACGCATGTAAACCTATGGATATGCATAAATGTATATACATATACATACATATACACGCGAACAAACACGCAAGGAAGACACACTTGACCACCTAACCCGACATGAGCTCAGCTTGCTGAATGTCTTGGGTAAAGCCAGGACATGCAGGCCTCCTTTTGCTGCATGTCTGGTAAAAGCCAGCATACCCGCCGTCGAGGTCGGGCTTTTCTAACCATTTTTTGACCACGGCCGCATGTCCGTGTTTCCTACTCCAAACCCAGGCTGAGTGTCCGAGGCAGGCTAAACTTAACCCTCGTAAACGTACAGGCCGAAAATGAAAAAAATAAAAAACGAAAGTGAATGCAAAAGAGAGAACAACATGAGTGCAGAACGACCAAAGAGAGCCGAAACATGTATTCTATCAGAAATAGGATAGAACCACCACCACCAGTTATTTGCATGATGCCGAATTGTGGCTTAGAAATCTGAAATTATGATTGCATACTTGCTGTACCATGATAGCTTTTGCTGTAGCATGGTGGCATGCTTGTTTGCCGTGCTCGTCATTAAGCAGACACCACCACCAGTTATTTGCATGATGCCGAATTGCGGCTTAGAAATCTGAAAATATGATTGCATACTGCTGTATCATGATAGCTTCTGCTGTTGCGTGGAGGCATGCTTGCTTGCCGAGCTTGTCATTCAGCAGAGATCATGAGAAAATGTTAATGCTGTTAGAATAAGAACACACACAATAATGGTTTCAAAGCATACATAGAGCCGTCCTATAATGAGAAAAATGCGAAAGACTAGAATTTACGATAGCAGCGACGTGAATTGAAAATGATTAAAATTAGTAAACCTTAACTAACCGGGTAAACTATGTAAGAACATTAGAACATGCTCTACGGCTAAACAATATACTTAACTTAAATAACGCAGAGAACACAACACATGAAACAAACGAATAAAATAGACAGCGAATAGAAAGAAAATATTTAAGGAATAAGAACCAAAAAGCGGAAAGCGTAACTTCTATTTAGTACAAGATATTTAGTTATGTTGAGCTTGCTCAGAGAAAGGTCTGAATACCCATGCAGAGAAGGAGGACAGACAACGTTCTGCGAATGTGAAGAATTATAAAAGCTAGTTGACTGCGCTGCAAAACGTCATGAAACATGATCGAGCTGATCGTCGAAGAATGATACCCGTTAATAGTGTGGCAAGAGGTCCTTGCTGCAAGAAGATATTTTACAATAATTTGAATGCACGGCGAGGCTGCAGGTAACCGGTTCAGTGAAAGCAACGACTGAGTTCCTCCGACGTCGGTAGCTGCTGCGCTGCAGAGCAGACTGTTGATAAACAGTCACGCTTACACAGTTTCAAGTTGCAGACCAGACCATTTCCAAACGACAGAAGAATTTAGTCCTTAATGGAAACAACTTCCCACTCTCACCGGTAGCCACGTTGACATTTGCTGCTACGAGTGAGCTATGATGTTGTCAATGCTAGCCATACCGCTATGTGAAACTAACGCCACGAAAACTCCGGAGCCGAATGCACCAATACGTGAAAACTTGTTGTTGTAGTTGTTGTTTTATCCCAATGAACTTAGAATTGAGACAGTTACGATATTGCAATTCTCATGAAGTAGTACATGCCTGTAGTAATCTACTAAAAATGTTGAGCACAAATTACCTTGAACCCTTCGTAAATCGGCCTACTTCTGCCTTAGCATAGCCTGCAAATGACGATGGTTATACCCAAGACGGAAGGAAAAACCCGTACGTCCATACCACAGCGAAGATAAGAAGCAATAATAACTTCTACTAAAAGTACAGAAAATACGAGCAAGTTAACCTTATTGAAAGCGCTATGAAAATTTTTCAGCATAAAATATGAGCAATGTTAACTCTAAGGACTCACCATGATTATTTAAATGTATATAAGGATAATATAAATGACACGCGAGGTACTATTTAAACCTGATGCAAAATAAAGACGTGAACATGAAGATTGCGTCAGACATGTGCATAAAAGTCATGCTGGTTTATTTGAACTTATCGAAAGCTCCGCAAACAATGGAAATAATCAGCAGATAAGATACGAGAATACGGCCAAATAAAAGATTACGGCGGACTAGATAAACAGTTAGAAACAGACCAAACGCACTAAACTCCATGTCAGATAGAGTAGCAGAATCGTACACGGCGCGGTGGACAATATGACAACCCCCAAAAAGAGATTGAACATGAAGAAGGAGAACTGGATACAGCGTTCGGCGGAAGCCCCGTACGTTCCAATGAGGGTGCTCAAAAGCACATAAAGACAACATGGAGCTCGGATTTTCCGCATTCTTGCCCCATAAGTCACGACGGACACGCGCACTAGCAACAATTTATTTGCGTTGTCTTAGCAACCGGTAACAACATGCTCGTTCATGAGCGTGACTCTTACAAGTGGCGAACTCACAACTCGCCATTTTCATGTCAAAAATATTCACTGACGTTAAACATGAGTTTTCGTTGTAGTTTCGTTTATATGCTTAGCTAAATAAACCATGGATGTCTCGGCTAGACAACCAAGGAGATAATAATTACGTCGTGCCACTAGCTAACTAGCTACTAACAGCACTAGCAGTTAGCCTGCAGTTTAGTGAACCAAGCTCATCCATGCTTCATACTTCATCCACGTTACAAGCATTACGGCATACAGCCCTCGGGTGTATCAAAATAGAGAACCAAAGCAATGAAATCACTATGCCTGTAACAACATTGAGTAGGCACGTAGCTAGCACCCTGATGTTGCAACTAACTAGCCAGCCGATAGCCCTACCAGTGTGGGAAACGCCAGTGATGTTACATCCACGCAACAGGCCACTTCCTATATGAAACCATAGACAGTGATAGGAAACGGACAAAATGAGCAGAACTCACAAGACAAGTGGCTTGCCTACTGCGTCCGAGATATAAGTGCCTGCTAAAAGCAAGTAGAACATTTTGCAACGAACAATATATAGACTGCAGTAAAGCCGCAGACGCGGAGTAGCGCGGCCGAAGCCAGAGTCATGTAGCGCTCCGCGAACGGCGAACCGTGGAGAGGCAGCATAGTGCACAAGTACAACCAGAAAAGACAACTTAACTTATGAGGGCTGGAAGTTCTGGCAGAGTCGAAACACTGATCCCTGCCGAGATGAACCGGATGAATGCGCGTTCAACGCCGCCGGGAGCCGGGCTGGGGCGGCAATGTAGTTGGCGAAGAATATCAGTTGACGACCAGAAAGCGTCCACGGGGATTGCAGAAACAGAGTCGGTAATAAGCTGGAAGAAACAGCTGCCAGGATGCTACCGTTCTTAAAAAGTTTGTCCGCCTAGCCGGCAAAAAAGAAAAACAGATGAGAGGAACGAGTGCAGAGGGAGAATCAGATGTCCTGAGGATAAAAATCGGATGATGACAACAGACGTGCAGTGCGTGTAAATCGACATCGATCTAGAATAGAATGACAGCTGACAGAAGGGAGAGAGAGACACACACAACAGTTTAAAACAGGGAAGACCAGCTGTGATTGGCTCGGAGAAAACGGAGGCCTCTTTTGATTGGCTAAAAGAAAGTGGGTGTTCCGGCACTTGATAAGGTAGTAAGAGACAATTAGGAATAAATTGTAAAGTCTTCCTGCATGAAATTACGCTAAGCTTCACTTAATGAATGAAATAGACATATTACATACCTGAGGGCCAATTCAGGGACGGTTTGGAATCATTTACAATCCTGTAATTGTCTCCATCTGCCCGACCGATCGAGCGTGACTCGGTTTCACCTGTCGTCTTTCACTTTCCCTTTTAGCTTTTAGACTTCAGATACAGTATTAGGGGTCCACTAAGGTCTATATAAAAGAGACTTCAGATACAGTATTAGGGGACCACTAAGGTCTATATAAAAGAGACTTCAGATACAGTATTAGGGGACCACTAAGGTCTATATAAAAGAGACTTCAGATACAGTATTAGGGGACCACTGAGGTCTATATAAAAGAGACTTCAGATACAGTATTAGGGGACCACTGAGGCCTATATAAAAGAGACTTCAGATACAGTATTAGAGGACCACTGAGGTCTATATAAAAGAGACTTCAGATACAGTATTAGAGGACCACTGAGGCCTATATAAAAGAGACTTCAGATACAGTATTAGGGGACCACTAAGGTCTATATAAAAGAGACTTCAGATACAGCATTAGGGGACCACTAAGGTCTATATAAAAGAGACTTCAGATACAGTATTAGGGGACCACTAAGGTCTATATAAAAGAGACTTCAGATACAGTATTAGGGGACCACTAAGGTCTATATAAAAGAGACTTCAGATACAGCATTAGGGGACCACTAAGGCCTATATAAAAGAGACTTCAGATACAGTATTAGGGGACCACTAAGGCCTATATAAAAGAGACTTCAGATACAGTATTAGGGGACCACTGATACACTGATACACTTTGATAAAGGAGACATTGCTAAGTACTGAATCATCACCAGATATAAATCTAAGGGCAGAGTGATGAACTGCATCAAGTGGCTTTGTAGAGGAAGCTGCATGCATATAAATGATAATCTAAAACTGATAGAAACGTAGTTTGAACACTTTCCTACAACGTTGGGTGAGGCATGACTTATTTCTATGACAGAATGCCAAATTTGGCTTTAATTTCTTTATGGAAATAAAGATGACTGTTTTAGTATTCACAGTAGACACATATCTTGTAAATGTCATAGTTCGCTAAGTTTAGGCACCAAAACAACTTGTTAGGATAAGAAAAAAGTTTTTGGTTTGCGTTCATACACCGGTCATCTTAAGTAGTATTTCAGGGACAGGAACATCCATATCCCAGGTGAAAGTCTTCTATTTTCCCACCTTAAAGTGTAACTCTCGCCAAAATGCAACCTAGGGTGTTTTTGTGAATGTACGTGAGTCAAACTTTAGTTTAAAAGCATATTTAGGACGGAAGCGCCACTTTTAAGATTGACTGTATTCTTGTTTTTGGGTCAAATGTCCTTTTGAATGGGAGAGCTAGGGGCACTTTTATGCTAGCCTCAAAATATCTATTTTTAACCACTAAGAAGACTCAACACAACATGAGACTTTGCTCCGAGTATCTCCAGGAGCTCTACACATTAACTCAGCATTGAATCTTAAAAGTTGCGATTCCATCCTAATTATGCTTATAGACTGAATTTTGACTCACATAGGCAAGGCAAGGCAGCTTTATTTGTAGAGCACTTTTTTACATGAAGACAATTAAAATACAAGAATAAAAGTTACAGTGCAGTATAAGAAATTAAACATTAAAGAGCAGTTAAAAACAGTTCAAAATATAAAAGCAGATGAAATAAGCAACATAAGTATAAGCAATGGACAATTATTTAAGGAAAGCCAACATTAAAAAGAAAGGTCTTCAGATTGATTTAAAAGAACTGAGAGTTGCAGCGGACCTGCAGTTTTCTGGAAGTTTGTTCCAGATATGTGGAGCATAGAAACTAAATGCTGCTTCTCCCTGTTTAGTTCTGACTCTGGGGACAGAAAGCAGACCTTGTCCCAGACCACCTGAGAGGTCTGGGTGGTTCGTAGTTTACTAGCAGGTCAGAAATGTATTTTGGACCTAAACCTACACTCACAAAAAGACCCTAGGATGCATTTTGGCAAGAGTTAGCCTGCGTTTTGTGGCCTCAAGTGGCAATAACGTACATATTAACGGCCATAATAAATTGAAATTGCATTCCCTATTTGCTGCATGGTTCACCATATTTACGTTGAAGAGAAAGATTGAATATCAGAAATACTAAAACATAAAAAGGAACTTTACATTTAGGAGAAGTTATTCAGTGTCAATGTTAAAATGCATTCAAGCTAACTCCATTACAATTTTGATGAAATGAGAGGGCACATTAGGAGGTTGATTGGTTTTATTGTTCAAAATGTCAGACATCAAATAATAGAAAAAATAAATGAAAATATAATACAACTGTGCAGAAGATGAAAGAAACCCTGCTATCCCTAAACTGTAGACAGCCCAAAACTGTCATTTATGTCATCGTATATTTTTTAAAACATACATTTGAGGCCTTAAATGTAAAATGTAAAATATCAACACATGAACATAAGAGTTGAAGATGTAAATCTGCAGCAGAGATCTCAGAAAAGATTCACAGTATTATACAGCATGCTAAACGCTACACGTGATGGTACATGTACATGATTTATATACAGTAGCACTATATACAGTGTATATATATATATATACTATCCCAAATCAGAAAAAGTTGGGACAGTATGAAAAACACAAATAAAAAAAGAAAGTAGTGATTTCTAAATGTACTTTGACTTGTATTTCATTGCAGACAATGTGAACACAAAATATTTCATGTTTTGTCTGGTCAACTTAATTTCATTTGTAAATATACATCCTTTCCTGTCATTCCAGACCTGCAGCACATTCCAAAAAAGGTTGGGACAGGAGCAATTTAGGGCTAGTAATCAGGTAAACTGGTTAAATAATGATGTGATTTGAAACAGGTGATGTCAACAGGTGATTGTAATTATGATTTGGTACAAAAGCAGCATCCAAGAAAGGTCTAGTCCTTTAGGAGCAAAGATGGGCCGAGGATCGCCAGTTTGCCAACAAATACGTGAGAAAATTATTGAAATGTTTAAAAACAATGTTCCTCAAAGAAAGAGAGGAAGACATTTGCTTATTTCACCTTCAACAGTGCATAACATAATTAAAAGATTCAAGGAATGAGGAGGAATTTCAGTGCGTAAAGGACAAGGGCGCAAGCCTAAGCTGAACAACCGTGATCTCCGATCCCTCAGGCGGCACTGCATCAAGAATCGTCATTTATCTATAAGCAATATCACCACATGGGCTCAGGACTACTTTGGCAAACCTTTGTCAAGTACCACAATACGTAGTTACAGCCACAAATGCCAGTTAAAACTGTACTGTGCCAAAAGGAAGCCCTATGTTAACAGTGTCCAGAAGCGCCGTCGACTTGTCTGGGCTCGGAGGCATCTGGGATGGACCATCACACAGTGGAAACGTGTACTGTGGTCAGTGAATCAGTATTTCAGGTATTTTTTGGGAGAAATGGACGCCGTGTGCTCCGGACCAAAGAAGAAAAGGATCATCCAGACTGTTACCAGCAACAAGTCCAAAAGCCAGGGTCTGTCATGGTATGGGGTTGTGGGTTGTGTTAGTGCCCTTGGCAAAGGTAACTTACACTTCTGTGATGGCACCATTAATGCTGAAAAGTACATAGAGATTTTGGAGCACAATATGCTGCCTTCAAGAAGACATCTTTTCCAAGGACGTCCATGCATATTTCAACAAGATAATGCAAAACCACATTCTGCACACATTACAAAGTCCTGGCTGCGGAGGAAGAGGATACGGGTACTTGACTGGCCTGCCTGCAGTCCCGACCTGTCTCCAATAGAGAATGTGTGACAACGAAGACCCCGTACTGTTGCCCACCTTAAGACTTGTTTGAATGGGACAAAATTACACCTGAAACACTTCATCACTTGGTGTCTTCAGTCCCTAAACGTCTTTTAAGTGTTGTGAAAGGAATGGCAACATTACAAAGTGGTAAATGCTTTACTGTTCCAACTTTTTTTTAAATGTGTTGCAAGAACCAAAATAGGAATTTTGTTTTTTTTAAACAAAAACAATAAAAATCATGAGGAAAACATTAAATTATGTGCTCTTGTATTGTCTGCAATGAAATACAGTACAGTACATTTAGAAATCGCTACTTTCTTTTTTTATTTGTATTTTCCATACTGTCCCAACTTTTTCTGATTTGGGGTTGTATAAATTTAGCAAAAAGTAAGGAAATTTGTGTTTGGTCGATGATTGAAGTTTGAAGAAAAAAGACATATTTAACAATTTATTCATTTCAGAAACAGGAACCTCAGTAGCGTGTGGAAGAACCATACACAGCCACAACAGCCTGGCACCTCCTCCTCATGCTGGTCACCAGCAACCCGGTCTCACAGATTTTCATGAAGTCATCACAAAAATGTATCTATTCAAACCTGCTGCAATTACCATTCAGGCCTTTTTTTGGTGCTATGATAACGATTCCCTACCCCTATGCATTTTACAGCCTGGTCACACACTGCTGTGGGATGGCATCCGCTTCTTTAACCAGCATTTGTTGCAAGTCAGCCCACGTGGTTGTGTTGGTCACTTTGGCATGAACAGCTCGCCCAAGCTGTTCCCACAAGTGTTGAATGTGGTTGAGGTCCGAACTGCTGGCAGGCCAGTCCATCCTCTCCACTCCCACATTCTGGAGGTAGTAATCATAACATGAGTTATCTCAAGACACTTTATAGATAGAGTATGTCTAGACCACACTCTATAATGTACAAGGACCCAACAATTCTAGTAACAATGCTCGCCCCCACAGGGGCCTACCTCCAGAATGTGGGAGTGGAGAGGATGAAATAAACTCAGTGCTGCTGCTCATCCCACAAAAGCATGTCCCTAACTAAACAGGCTTTCCAACAGTATAAGATTTATTGCCAAAAAGCATTGTTACCACAGAGAAATAATCTACCAAACACAAATTTCCTTACTTTTTGTGCTACATTTTTCATATATATATATATCAAAGTGTTCGTATAATATCGTACCAAAACATATGCACAACAATTAGTATGATATCTTACCCACCAAAAGCTTAGGCCGTAGTGAAAGCACCAAAACAGCTAGTTAAGATTAAACGGCCCCCTTAAGTAGTTCTTCAGAGACAGTAACAACCGTTTCCTGGTTGAAAGTCTTGTGTTTTCCCTTAACTTTTTCCGGGACATGAACACAGCTCCCCCAGTTGAACGGATTAATTACAGAAAGGTTATCGGCCATAATAAATTGAGAGTGAAGCTTTGTCCAAAATCATTCCTTATTTGCTACATTGTTCACCATATTTACTTTGGGCCATTTTATTAAAATGGCCGAAAACTCAGGGTCCACAATGCAATTCTTAATAATAATAATAATAATAATACATTTTATTTGTAAAGCACTTTTCATAAAAGAATCTCAAAGTGCTACACAAACCACATTACAAGTAAGTAAAATACAGCATAACATGAGGAAAGGGGAGGAGAAAAAAGCGACTCCCAGACTCTGCTCAGTACAGTACAGAGTACAGTGTGGGAACAGGAAAAAACCTCAGCAATAAGCACATAACCACACTATTCAACACATGACTTGCAACAGGGGAGGGGAATGGGGGGTGGAGGTAACCCAGACATAGGCAAGCAGCCATCCGGTCCTGCAGCCGACAAATGGCACTGGTCACAGACCCCTTGTCAGACTGGGCGGTAAAAAAGCGGCGAAGGCGTGGGACGGGGGCATTAGGTGGGAGGGGGGCCTGGTGGGAGTCGCTTAGCCTGGCACCCATTGGGGCCTCAGTCCGCAGGATGTCATAGCGTTAACACAGCAGGTTGCCATGGAGACAACCTTGAATAGGTCCCAAGCAGAGTCAACAATCAGCAGGTCTCTGAGGGAAGTTGGGGAGGAACGCAAGAGCGTCTCTCTGCAGTAATCTTCAGGGGGAGTTGTTGTTCCAGCAGCGGCCTTGGCCGAGGCCAGTGCTGGATAAGGGGGCCGAAAGTTGATAAGATTGGAGTTATTTTGTGTCGGTGCGAGTAGCTGCATTCCTTTACACAGCCACTCTGTTAGTCAATTCTGGTCAATCTGTCTTTGTAAAAAGACTTTTGATCATTATGAAAAATGACATGTTTTCCTTACAACTTTCCAATAATGACACAAAACAATTGTGATTTCTGTAGTTTCAAATGTGTCACTGTAGAGAATGATGAATGACTGAACTCAGTTCTGTGATTAATGGATTCAGTGCAAAATAGTTGATATTAAATATGTTTGTCTTTCTACAATTTCAAATACCCTGCTCCATTCCTCAATTAACTATCTTTGTGCCCCATCAATTTGATAGGCATAGAAATCTGGATCATAGTGACTTTGATCCCTTAACTCAATGCCCTCCTCCCACCGGTCCTGTAACTGTCTGTTTGGCTCTGTACCCCGCATGAATGAATAAATAACGTTTTGTAAATTTGAGGAAGCAAAACTGTTTATGCTTGTGCTAGACAGCTCCTTCAGCTGTGGGTCAACTCTTGAAGGAGGACTGGACTTCATTTTCACTGCAAGGAAAATCACAATTAGGACACATGTTGAAGAATTGTGACCAACAGATGTAGTGAGATGTACATTTTACAATAGAAAAATAAACTTGCTCTCTGGTGGGCAAAGTATACAATGGTGACAGAGTTTCTAAAATCCATCCTGACCAAAGTGTGTGTGTGTGTGTGTGTGTGTGTGTGTGTGTGTGTGTGTGTGTGTGTGTGTGTGTGTGTGTGTGTGTGTGTGTGTGTGTGTGTGTGTGTGTGTGTGTGTGAACAGAAGAAAAGTGGTGAAAGTGTAATGTTTCTGTTCTGGTTTATCAGTTGAGGGTATGAACTACACTGCAGACTGGAGTCTCTTAACAGTGACACCCAGACACCCAGAGTCACAGCGGACTCATGAATGGGTCCAACGCATCTGCTGTATTTAAATAACCTTAAACATATTTTGGGCATTTCTGTTCTGAAATTTCTTGTTACTAATATATCAGCTCAGCTGATCTATTGGTGTCCCTGTAGTGAATTCACCTAAGTTTGATACCAGAAATCAAGGGCGTACATTTTGGGTTCAACATTCATTCTGGAGAATTTTTCTTCAACAATTTGTGGATTTTCTGCAGCAAACTATGGTGCAAAATGTCTTTATGTAAAGGATTTTTTTGGGGGGGGTTGCATTGGCCATTGCATTGTAACCCCCCCCATGTAAATTACACTTATGCCAGAAATAAGAAGCCTTACCACATTTAAGCAGACATATTGTTGCACAGGATGCAATAATGATTGTCAACACAATGCAGATGACTCCAACGATTACGGTCAGCCTTTTCCAGAAGTGGTAAAGAAGGTTTCTGCCGTCAAGAGTCATCCCATCTGAAAGAAAAGAAGATGCTGAAAACCCATTCTGACCACTCGGTTTAAAACTACGGTTAGAACGATCAGACGTCTCAAATCAGGACCAGAGTACCATGAAGTTACCAATTCCAAACACCAATACTAATCAACACTTCACATTGACTATTAGCCTACCTAAGAAAAGTGTGCCACAAAACCAATCAATCAGAGAATCAAATGTCAATTCTGATTGGCTGTTTGTTTCCAATTAGATTGCAAGTAGCAGGAAACAAAAATCTAGGAGGAACAGTCTTTTTCAGTCAACACCTGTTGGTCAGAATGCTGGTAAATAGCAAATACTGACTACAGCGGAGCTGTTCGAGTAACGTTACTGGATTAAAACACATTTCGGTCAGTATTTTGTATTATTGACTTATATCACAGAAATGTCTTAATATTTGTGTGTACTATAATGCCGTTGTTTTGTTTGACTCATATCTCCTTGTGTGATTAACGTTAGTTTGACTCATCCTTCACAAGCCATCTAGCTAATTTAGCACACAGCAGCCGACATGTAATCTGAACAGGCCTCGCAGCACTGTAGCTAAGCTAGGTCTCACAATGCCAGACTGGACAGCAGTAGGCCTGTCACACTATAGCCACGTGCAAGTTGTTTTTAACACTTACATTACCGTGTTTTATTAACCTGAATTCTGTTGATATATTTGCTTGTGAAGGAGCTATCCATTGCTAACGCTAATTTATCTCAAAAAGCAGAAAGGTTTTTCTGCTTTGGCACTACTACCAAGACTACTGCCAAGATATGGTTTCACTGGAGACCAGATAGATGTTGTTAGACTCGTCATGTGTTGTCATGTGTTTGCCCTGTGCATGTTAACGTTAGTATATCCTTATTTATTTTTTAAAATGTATTTACAATGAAACCATATCTTGGCAGCAATGTTAGCTACTTAGCTACTGCTTTTTGACATAAATTAGCTAACGTTAGCGTTAGCAACGGATAGCTACTTTGCAAGCCTATATATATATATATATATGTGTGTGTGTGTGTGTGTAAGAAGTTTGTAATACTGGTTACATAGTTATATTGTGTTTTATTAACCTTAATTCTGTTTGCAGAGTTAATAAAACATGATATAACTATGTAACCAGTATTACAAACTTCTTACATGTGGCTGTATTGTGACATTTTAGGTGTGTTCGGATGACATGTTGGATGCATAGACTTGATCCATGCTGGACTATTACATTAGATTGCTTGTGAAGGATGACGTTAGTCACACACGGAGAGATGTTATTGTAATTCAAACAACACAACGTATTGTGATTAACACATTAAGTCATGTCTGTAATATAGCGCTCGGTCAATAATATGAAATACTGTACATCAGTGCTTTCCAACCTTCCTGGTCTGAGGTCCCCCCCAGTCCTGTCATATTAACTCACATATCCGCCCGATCAATTCCCAATGTGTTCACATTCACACTATTTATCATATTAAGGTGAAGATTCTTACATTTTCACGCAATTGAACTCTAAACATTTAGGTTGGTTTGGTCAGAAATTCTACTAGCGAGGCTACTACTTGAAATGTGGTTAATGTTTCAACAGTCATCCGTTATTTAGCTAATCATTTGAACTGTTAAGTCAGTAGGCCTACTTTTAGCTATTCATTTCTATCATTGATTACTTCACTATATGTTTAAACATCTGTGTTGAGCTGTTTTAGCTATGTTTTAAATAAATTAAATTATTATTTTGATTAGTTACGCTGCTCCACAATCTTTCCTGGCAACAGCAGAAATACCCCTTGCTGGGGAATCACTGCAGGTGTTGTGTCAAAGAGTGTTTCCCTGTAGATATGTGTTTCCTGCTACTTGCAATCTAATTGGAGACGAACAGCCAATCAGAATTGACCTTTGATTCTCCGATTGGTTGGATTTGTGGCACACTTAGAACGCTGTGAAAATTTGAGCGAGCGTGTCTAGAGTGAGCGTGCAGAGTGAAGAGGTTGAGAGCGAGGGGAGCGTGACCAGAGCGCAGCAGCGTCTACCTGCACGCAGAGAAAGACATGCAAAAACATTTACTTTTTAAATAAACTTTCTGTTCAAAATGCAATGTAATGTGCTTGCAAAATATAGTTCTCTGTGCTCAAAACATACAATTACTCGCTCAGGAATGAGGCACATATATAACGCCATAGTAAATGCTCTTGGTTCACTTCCTGTATTTGGGTCGGACCGGACTATCAGACCAAACGTTCCAGGTTTTGTTTTAAACAGACCAAACAAGGTGGGTGTGAAAGCAACCTTAGTTGCCTAACGTCAAAAAAAGTCTCACCCCAGTTGACGGTGACGTTGTGACTTCCTGTTTGTACTGTGCAGCCGTACGTGCGGTCCTCTCGGTTCTGGGAGATCTTAGCTGTCAGTCGGAGGATCACAGATCCGTCTTCAGCAGGCATCGGTCCAGTTACGCTGATCCAACTGGCCCTGGAAGCCCCATTTCCAATCAGATGCACCGAGCTCACTGATTTGTCAGAACTCGTCACATGACACCTCAGCAGTGCCTGGTCTGTGTTAACAATGGGCTTGGCAAAAACACGCAGCTCTGCAGAGAAATAAATGATATATTAAGTATCAAAGACCGTCTGGATCAGCAGAAGTACATTTCCAGGATAATTGCCCCACATCGCCTCAACTTCTGCTCTCTGTGTTGCTGTTCTTAAACTCCGTCCCTTTGGGAAACAACTACAACCTTTGAGGTAGCTACACGCTGAACAGGTCAAGTTTTTAAGAAAATTTGGATCATGCAACAAGGAGTGTGTGTGTGTGTGTGTGTGTGTGTGCGTGTACTGTTCCAGACCCTCACCTGTTTTCTGCTCTATTGGTCTTAATTTAATTTTCTGGATCATCTGAGGACATTCCTCTCTGATGAAGTGTCTGTAGACATTATTCATTAATGTATTCTTGTTCCAGCGTTGTTTAACTGGTCTTGCCGAGGGAGACTGGGACGTCCATCTCTCAGATTCAGGGTCAAAGCTTATGAAGTCCATCCCATCTACTGCCCAGGCTTCAAAAGCAAAGACCGTCCCATTGGCTGACAGGATGCATCCTCGCCGCCGCTGTACAACATCTGTACAGGAAGACAAGATTAGACAAGAAAAGATTAACTTTTGGTTTTGGGTCAGGCAGCCCTCATCAACATGTCACAGAAACGTTATGAAAACTTACACACTGTGCTGTTTATTAATCTTGGAATCTCATTGAGAGAGTCTATTATATGTTCCCATGCTTCATAACAGTTTTCAGGTAACTTTTGGGACTCCAGGGTCGGTTTGAGTTGTTCTCTTTTCCTCACAGTGTCACAGTAAGAGATGGGAACGCCATCAAATACAGTTAGTTGTTCAAATAAAGGTTGATCTCCAGGCTGCACACGTCCTGTAGACAAGAACTTTAGAGAGTGGGAACCTGCAAAAGAAAAGACATTTAAAGGGTCTTTATGTCATGTATTATAATTTGCATGTATGCATATTATAATACCCTGGTACACACAGTTATGCACTGCCACTGGCACGATATAAGTCCTTACGCAATAATTAAACAAGTCCAGCCAGCTCAGAAAACACAACATAGGAGAGGAAAGGAATGGCACCTGACTAGATGTAAGCAGCAAGAGTACAGACAAGACTTTTTCTGTGTTTTTCAGCCTGGATCACTTGGCAGCGCATGTGCCTAATGTACTAAGGCTCAGTCCTTTAGTACATTGCCGCGACTTTAACTCTGACCTGCAGCCCTTTGTTGCATTTCATTCCCTCTCTTTCCTTTTACATCATTAGCTGTTCATTATAATAAAGGCCTAAAACGCCCAAAATATAATCTTAAAAAAAGAAAGAAATGAGGCCATAAAAGTTACTTTGATGCATTTTCAAAACTACTCAACTAATTAGACATGTCATCCACAAATACATTTAATGACTACATTTACCCATCCACTGCAATCAAGTGCTACACCTGATGACAAATGACATCCAAGTGATTGCAGTTAATCATATAGTAAACCATCCATGTTATCAGAAACCTGATGTAATTTTGACTGAAGTGAAAGTCCTGCTTTTAAAATGTAAAGGTCCTACTCTGAGATCAACGACAGTTTCAGCCATCAGAGAAATGCAAATGACATGTAATGGAGTAGAAGTAGATTGCATTCATTACTTGAGTACCTATACAATACTTAGTCATGTTTTACCTCAACTTATCTTAAAAATGGAAGAAATTGTTGAGTTTGTACCCCGGGTTGGTGTTGTGCAGTCTTTGTTCTGTCTGAACACATCGTGCCTCATAATTCAGCAGTAGCATTGATGAAATGTTACTCACCACATATAATAGGTGACATCAGTAAACATGGAATCAGAAGTTGAATCCACTTCATCTTGGAGCATTATCACCAAGAGTGTAAGCAGCGATCCTCGAGAGTGGCGGTGGTTAAAAAGCTAAACCTTCTACACTGACTAACTACATGAACAAGACTTGCTGGGAAATCCAAACACATTGTCTAATAACTTTATTTGGCAGACAAAACGTTTAAACATTCGTAGAATTTCTCAACAGGCCCAACCCTGTATTATAACTTTAAAGATTTGTTGGCACTGGCTGTTGTTCTGATCTGTTGAATCACACCTTAATAAAACCGGTTACATTACATTCCATGTCAGTCAGTGCTTCTGAAGTTGTCCCCTGCAACCTGTGTAGTTTGACTTGTCATCTGTAGAATCATTGGTCCGTCCCTTTTCAAGCTTCAAAAAACAAACATTCTGCAGAGCTCTAATACTAAATAAACTGCATACATAAAACTACAGCACTGAGCACATGGCACTTCCTGAATGTGTAAAACATACCAGAACATGTAAACAGAAATGTTGTTAGGACTACATTACATCTTAAACAGAAATAATTGATTATGGCCCGGTCGATTATCGATGCAGCATCGTCCATCCTGATCACAAATGTAATGACAAAAATAATGAGTTATGTAAACATAGATATGTATCATATCAAGGCCATAGACCTTCCCACCCAAGGATTCAAGCAAAGAGACGGAGGACTATCAAGCATGTAAAGTGTGTTTTTTGCTGGAGTTGAAGCATACTTTGAAGATAAAAGCAATTTTTAATGGAGATCAGATGATTTTTCAAAGAAAAGAATTGATGATTGACAGCAACGGCAGCCAGGATAGGATGAGGATACATCTAGAGCTGACCCAAAATAAATATCATTATTTTAAAATCTCATTGAAAACCACTTTGACGTGTTGTTCTGATGTCTGGTGGTCTGGTGCGGTTGCCAGAAATAAATGGTTATATATTATTATATTTTTTCTATTTGACCTTATCTTGTTTTTCATGATATTATTGTCACATTATCCTTTTCTTTCTTCTATATACAGTAGAGTAGTACACAGTTCCCCATTCCTACTGAAAGCTGCCCAGTCCAACCACAGTCTGATCTGCTGCCACTGAGCAGCTCCACTGGAGGTTAAGGTGCCTTGTTTACAATCTGTAAACATGGAAACATTTTTCCTATGAATGATCTAAACAGTCGTCTCACATAAACGTAGTGTTGAGTTTATCAACAGTGGCAACCAGACCCAAACCTGCATTATAACGTCACATGACAAGATGATAAGATCAGATGACACTGACTGTGCTCAGAGTAGTGTGACTGTGACTAGATGTGTTTTTCTGATATACGGGGATATGTTTAGAATATTCTGTTGAATCACACCTTTAAAACAGTGAGCAGTGAGCTTCATGTCAGTCTGCCTGCTGCTGACGTCCTCTGCACACCTGTGTAGTTTCACTTTCCACTTTCTGTGGAATCATTGGTCCGTCCCCCTGATTAACACAGAAGTGCCGACCTACCTTTGTCACTAAGTTTGATATTACAATGTCTGCCTAAGTGATATTTTTTAGCCCTGGGCCTTAAAGATCTCGTCGATCAAGCTCGCCTCTTTAACCTCCAGGTCACCACTGCCTGTTTGTGTCCCTATACACATGGGTTGTTACTCAGCTCTACTTTAACAGGTACTAGTATTTCTACATCAAATAGCCATCTAAATGAAGGTTTTACACTATTTAAACCCAATGTATGTTGATGTGACACACTGTTCTTCAAGCTGACATTTGATAAATGATAAAATATCAGATCCATTATCAATCAGTGTCGTATACATTATGAAATTGCCTTTTGGTATTCCTTTTCATTATCACGTTTATTTAGTAGGCCAACAGATATCTTGGTTCCAGTTGGGTTTATTGGAGCATATAGCCTATGCATTATAATATGTGTACAATTTGATTTGTATCAACAGCTACATAAACGTGTTTAATTAACCAAACACACATTTATGTAACTGTGGACAGGTATGTCATATGTAATCAAATGCATTCAAAAACACATTAGATGTGCAGTATATTAACAAGATATACGTACTTGTTATAAATATATCCAAGACCCATGCAATGATCATGTCATGCAACTGCTGAATTATGGGTACTGGCACCTTTTTGGTCCAATTCGTTATTGATGTCATGTTATTAGAGCAAACTATGTATGTTTGGCTGGTTTCTCTCGTCATTATTTAATATACACCTTCATCTATTAAAGACCAATTGTCTCATTCTGACTTCTTTTCTAAAAAATGTAATTTCACATTACTTTGAACCATTATTTTATAACCATATATGTGTCTAAAAGATGGATAAACTAGAGCAGATAATAAATGAAGACCACTGAAGAAGCTCAAAGACTAAACTTGGTAAAGAAATCCACTTGGGAATAATTATTAGATCTGATAGAAGGTAGTTTAGTTTTGATTTTACATTCATTCAGTGGATGTCAGTTTCTGATGACATTAGTGTGATTTCTTTTCTCAGAATTCTGACATTAAGATAATATAAGATAATATAAGAGACTTTATTAATCCCACACTGGGGAAATTCCTACTGCTACAGCAGCTCAAAAGAAAGAAATGTACACACATCAGAATAACTCAAATACACATTAAGTAGACAAAAGAGAAACAATATACATAAAGTATAAGAAATAGAAAAAATAGAATTAGTTATAATAATAATAATAATAATAATAATAATAAAATATAATAATAATGATAGATAGATAGATAGACCATTTTAATAGTAAAAAACAAACATATTTACACAATAACCCCCCTTACATAGACACATACAGTATATATACAGAGTGAGGCTACAGTCTGAAGGAGCGGCTGCAGCGTGTCTGGAGGGGGGGGGGGGGGGGCAGTAGGGGTGAAAGGTCACCAGCATGGCTCTCACGTATCAGGTGACGATGAGGGAAAGTCGGACAGCACACGCGGCTGGAAACCAGACCCGAGACGAGGCGACATGTCGAGTGAGCCGGTGTCCGCAGCGCGGAGCGGGGAGGAGGAGGAGGAGGAGGAAGAGGAGGACACGGCTCTGGGATATTACGACGACCAAGACGACCTGGACGCGTTTTCAGACGCAGAGCTCGGCGGTGAGGACGGAGGTAGGCGGACATTTGTGCTGCGGAGGAAGGTCACGTACAGGCAGAGGGCGACGGGACACGGCGCGCTCTCACTGCTGCTGCAGTGTCACGTTACCGGGTACTGGTCCAGACCTCAGCTAGACCGGCTACGGTTAGCTGTTGACATGGCCCCCCCCCCCCCACGCTGCAGCATTTAGCTCTGCGTCAGCTGGGAACGGAACCTGTGCCCTCCCCAGGTTAGGTCTGAGGAAGGAACCTAGGACTTAAGGTGCATGTATTTGGCCGGGGGCGGGGTCTAGGGGTCCTCCCTCAAGAACATGCTACGTTTTTCAATAAAAAAAATGTAATTTCACTTTGGACCATTATTTTATAACCATATATGTGTCTAAAAGATGGATAAACTAGAGCAGATAATAAATGAAGACCACTGAAGAAGCTCAAAGACTAAACTTGGTATAGAAACCCACTTGGGAATAATTATTAGATCTGATAGAAGGTAGTTTAGTATTCATTCAGTGGATGTCAGTTTCTGATGACATTAGTGTGATATATGTCATTTTAGAAGTGTGACAGTGACAGCTGATCACAACTATTTATTAACAGATTGTTTTCCCAGTTTAATAGTTAATAGTTGCATTGTGGACACTAAACACTGAAGTCCATTAAAAGGAGAAGCATGTTCTAGGCCAGGGCTCTCCCACCTGTCTTCATCTGAGGGTTACGTTAACATAACCAAAGTGGCCGAGAGCTCCTTGCATCACATCATTATATTTATTTACATAAAACACAGAAGCTGAATGAAGCTACTGTTTGCTGAAATTGCCCAAAGCTTATGAAAAATCTTAACTTCACATCAAGGTCTATTTTACACGTCTTTTAGCCCACGTAGTTAAATATATGAACAACATGTTGCCATGTAGTAGCAGTGACATTATACTAGTAGTAAGAATAATATAGATAGAGGTAATATATAGATATAATAATGATTTCCACCACATTAGGAGCTCATGCTGTGGGACTAGATTTGACTTGAGACTCACTAGACTAGTTTGTTACCAGCCTGCATTACTCTGTGTGTATGGTAATAACAGCTGGTCCAACAGGTGGCTGTACAGTATATGGAGGGACATGGTCTTGGAGTGGACTACTTGATCCTTGGTCTTGATCTCATGTAATCTTATCTGACATTTGTCCTGCTTACTTGCTGTCTGTAAAACAGGAGATCATGTGTTAAAGAGGAACTATGCAGTATTTTTTATCTTAATGTACCTTAACTGCACAGCTTCCGAGTCACTGGAATGGTTATATGACTTGTTTCTGGTTGAATGGTGGTCGTCTCCCCCCTTGCGCCTGGGAGATGAAAAACCACCCTCGCAACTTTGGCTCATAACATCATCATAACAGGGTTAGGGTTAGGAAGGAGACGTTGAGGGGCTTAAAACACAGACAAACCAATGAATGACTGGTCTTCATTTATTTAATTCATTTATTTTTTTTTTAATTAGTTTCAGTTAATTTGCTCACATGTTCTGAAATTGTAAATGAGCGTGAGATGTAAAGTCGTCTGGCAGAGTATAATTTATTTTGACTGATTGTGATATTGTTTTGTGCCAGTGAGTTGAGTTGTACAGTCGTAGTTGTATCTGCTGTCATGTTGTTGGGTGAGAGGTGAGCAGCATCTTCTCCACTAGGTGGCAGTGTTCGCTAACAGATGTCTATACACAGCACCATAATAGACTGGATGACATTGTTCATGTTCATGGACAGTGTGACACACGTTATAATTTTATTTTTGTGGACCATTTGTTTTCAATTTGTAAGTCAATGAACTTACAAACTCAATTGTCAAAACTGGTCCTCCTAATTTAGTTAATTTATGTGAATTGTCCAAATTAATTTTCTATTATTTAGCTAATTGACGAGCTGTACTTGTGGGTAGTTTATTCCTTCATTGGTTTTTAGATTGTATGCAGTTTGAAGTGTTTTCATTATATTTTGTCTATGGCTGCACAATTAATCGCAATTTTATCGAAATCGCAATATGGAGTAGTGCAATATCCAAATCAGAGCTTGGTACAGATCCTCGCAAGAAATCACACTGTAATCATTGGAATATCTTTAATTTTAATATTTTTCAATCAAAATAAGTAATAAATAATAATGATACAAAAAAGATAATTCGCTCTCGGTCAGAAGTTCAAATTCGGGGCGACCTCTAGCTCACCCAGTAAGAGCGTGCGCCCCATGTTGGCTGAGTCCTGCAGCGGCGCAGAGTTCGAATCCGACCTGCTGCCCTTTGCTGCGTGTCATCCCCCATCTCTCTCCCCCTTTCATATCTGTCCACTTTCAAATAAAGGGAAAAACCCCAAAAAATAATCTTTAAAAAAAAAAAAAAAAAAAAAAAAAAAAAAAAAAGAAGTTCAAATTCAAACTTTTTTCAACGTTTTGGGTCGTAGGCCTTCCCGACGTTTTTGAAGCTTTTGACATTTTTTGTCACTATTTCGACGTTATTGTCACTTTTCTGTAGGGCTGCGATTATGGAAAAACATATAATCACGATTATTTCGGTCAATAAGTTTTGTTGCTTTTTTCCCACGTTTTTTAAAAGCTATTTCTCAAATTATTGCGTTTTTCTTTCAGCAATTTTCTTCAAATGCTATAAAATTGAACAAAACACCCACATTCAATGAAACTAGTGAACTGATCATTTATTTCAGGGGTCCAACGTTTCTTAGGCCAGGGACCCTCTTAGCTGAAGGAGAGACCGAGTGGGGACCCCCTACTGCATATATTATAACAACAACAATATTAACCTTCGGCCCCCTTATCCAGCACCGGCCTCGGCCAAGGCCGCTGCTGGAACATCACCCCCCCTGAAGAGCACTGCAGAGAGACGCTCTTGTGTTTCCTCCCCCAACTTCCCTCAGACACCTGCTGATTGTTGACTCTGCTTGGGACCTATTCAAGGTTGTCTCCATGGCAACCTGCTGTGTTAACGCTATGGCATCCTGCGGACTGAGGCATCTTGGACTGGTTGCCAGGCAAAGTGACTCTCTCCAGGCCCCCCTCCACCCCAATACCCCCGTCCCACGCCTTCGCAGCTTTTTTACCCCCAGTCTGACAAGGGGTCTGTGACCAGCGCCTGCCCAGCCTGACAAGCGGGTGTCGGCTGCAGGTCTAAATGGCTGCTTGCCGTACTGGATTACCTCCACCCCCGTACCCCTAGCCCTACCCCCAACCCCCTACCCCCCTGTTACAAGTATGATGTCCAGTCTTGTTGTTGTGTCTACCTATGTTGTGTCTACTTCTGTTGTGTCTACTTATGCGCTTACAGAGGTTTTTTTCTTCCTCACAGACCGGAGGACAACAGGAGGGTTAAAACTTGTGTCGTCATAAGCCAGTCCCTCCAGAAAAACGCAGAGTTTTTTTGTGATTGTTGAGGGCAAAAATCCTTGATTATGCGGCACGTTTGGAATATGTTTGGAATATGTGTGATATTTATGCAATTTTATACAATGAAATTGCAGGAACATGCAAATGAAATCATGCAAGCCCCGCATATTTTGCATGGAAATCTGCAATTTATGCGGCGAAAGTGCGGCATATTTGAAACAATGCGGCCCCCGCATAAATATGCGGACTTTGGCTGACTATGCATTGAATTATGCGATCGCATAATCAGGTTTTTCTGGCGGGACTGGTTAGCTAACGTTACCTAACGTAGTGCCTCTGTTCCCTTGCTGTTGTGTAGTGTTCAGCGACTCTCTGAACGGAGAGGTCAGACCTCGTATACTGCTGATGGGCCTGAGGAGGAGCGGGAAGTCCTCCATCCAGAAGGTGGTTTTCCATAAAATGTCGCCCAATGAGACGCTGTTCCTGGAGAGCACCAATAAGATCTGCAGAGAGGACGTGTCCAGCAGCTCCTTTGTCAGCTTCCAGATCTGGGACTTCCCCGGCCAGATCGACTTCTTCGACCCCACCTTTGACTATGAAATGATCTTCAGAGGCACGGGGGCGCTAATCTTTGTCATCGACTCACAGGTCAGCCCACCAATCCACCTCGATAATGCATTATAACAACGTGACATCATGACATGAAAGCCAAGTGGCGTGTTATCTGTACGTATTTGGAGCTATACGCATGTATGTCTACGCCGTATAAACAGCTGACGGTCTGCAATGTCACAGCGTCGACATACACGCCAATTTCTAAAGCCATGTGGCGTGTTATGGCGAGGCTACGGTTGGGTTTAGGAAACGTGACACATGGGACCTGGTCCTCGGTCTCCTGGGTGAAGGTCCTGTGTTGTTTGACCCGTCCACCCCCCCGACCAACCTCCCTATGCAGATTTTCCCCCTTTCATACTACTCACTACGGCGTCAATTGACATGCAATCGCAAGGTAATGGAAGTCAATCGAAGCCAAACGGCGTTGATACACACGCTTAAAAGCGAGTATGCGTGTTGATAACACGCCAATAATGGCGTACTGATTGGCGTGTCATACATACGCCACTTCATGACATCAGTCTGTGAACCATGTTTTAAGTGGAGTATAACTTTTAAATGTTGTAGTAGCCTACCGTGATATAATACCATCACTGCAAAAAAAAGACTTTTACCAAGACTTGAGCGTGTAATAACACATCTCCATAACAGCAGGCGGCGCTAACTTTCGCCACTTTCTGAAAACATGTTAAGGAGAAATCGGCCGTGCAGTTTCTGAATCTGTCTTCATCTCAGATCAACAAAGGTCAGTTTACAAGATCTTCATCAGATTCTGAGAGGCTGTTCGTCACTCTCATCCCGCTCGTCATTTCCTGGTTAGCTCTCCACCAATCAGATTGGTCGTTGAGTCCGACCGCCCGCCCTGCGATTCAACGAGTCAAATCGTCCCAAATGAAGGCCGACGGCTCCTCCGACTGACGACGGCACGGAACACACCGACCAGACTCGAGTCACCGACCTCGCCAGACGGTCAGACGGACGGTTACCTGGTCGGTGGGTCGGCGCCTTAAGGGAAGACTTGGTGTGAAAGACTTAATGCTGCTCTTGGGGGAATTCCTAGAATTGTTGTCTTTGTAAATTATAGAGTGTGGTCTAGACCTACTCTATCTGTAAAGTGTCCTGAGATAACTCCTGTTATGATTTGACACTATAAATAAAAATGATTTGAATTGAAAGATATTAAATGATATTAAATATTAAAAGGTAAGTTGTGTGAATGTCGTGATAGGATGACTATGTGGAGGCTCTGAGCAGACTGCACCTCACTGTGACCCGGGCCTACAAAGTCAACCCAGAGATCAACTTTGAGGTGTTCATTCACAAAGTGGACGGCCTGTCAGGTGACCATAAGATCGAGAAGCAGAGGGACATTCACAAACGAGCCAACGATGACCTGGCCGATGCAGGCCTGGAAAGAATACACCTGAGGTGGGCTTTACCTGCAGCTTTTGGACTGTTTTTTTGGTTTCACAATCTGTATACATTGAACAGATATTGTAATAAATCTTCAGTCATAAGTCAGTGTTCTTTGATATTTTCATGCCATGGAAACGGACAAACGGACTCACCTGACCCACCCTAAAAATGATCAATATATACAGTAGGTTGTTATTGAAATATATTCTGATTAAAATGGTTCTCTGATTTCTACAGCTTCTATTTAACCAGTATATACGATCACTCCATATTCGAGGCTTTCAGTAAAGTGGTCCAGAAGCTTATTCCCCAGCTCCCCACGCTGGAGAACCTGCTCAACATCTTCATATCGGTGAGTAACCCGGCTGCTGCTACACGCAACCATCCAGCTACACAACCATCCTGCTACACAACCATCCTGCTGCTACACAACCATCCTGCTACACAACCATCCTGCTACACAACCATCCTGCTACACAACCATCCTGCTGCTACACACAACCATCCTGCTACACAACCATCCTGCTACACAACCATCCTGCTGCTACACACAACCATCCTGCTACACAACCATCCTGCTACACAACCATCCTGCTACACAACCATCCTGCTACACAACCATCCTGCTGCTACACACAACCATCCTGCTACACAACCATCCTGCTACACAACCATCCTGCTACACACAACCATCCTGCTACACAACCATCCTGCTACACAACCATCCTGCTGCTACACACAACCATCCTGCTACACAACCATCCTGCTACACAACCATCCTGCTACACAACCATCCTGCTACACAACCATCCTGCTGCTACACACAACCATCCTGCTACACAACCATCCTGCTACACAACCATCCTGCTACACAACCATCCCGCTACACAACCATCCTGCTGCTACACAGCCATCCTGCTACACAACCATCCTGCCGCTACACAACCATGCCGCTACACAACCATGCCGCTACACAACCATCCTGCTACACAACCATCCTGCTACACAACCATCCTGCCGCTACACAACCATCCTGCTACACAACCATCCTGCTACACAACCATCCTGCCGCTACACAACCATGCCGCTACACAACCATCCTGCCACTACACCGCAGAACATAAAGACAAAGCACATTTGGGCCAATTTGACTTGTTGAATCGGAGGGCGGGCAGTCGGCCTCTATGACCAATCTGATTGGTGGAGAGCTAACCAGGAAATGACGAGTGTGAAGAACGCCTCTCAAAATCTGAGGAAAATTTGTTGATCTGATACCGATAGTTTGGAAAATGCGATAATATCGGTCTGCAGATATATGGGTCTGGCTCTAGTTAGGGTTAAAGGTGCTGTAGGTGGATTGTGAAGATCCAGGACTTAGCCAAAAAACTTGAACATCAACAACTTCTCAGTCCAGACTCGAGTCACTGACCTTCTTTGTCTCTGCCTCTGTTCTCAGAACTCCGGCGTGGAGAAGGCCTTCCTGTTCGATGTGGTCAGTAAGATCTACATCGCCACAGACAGCAGTCCAGTGGATATGCAGACGTATGAACTGTGTTGTGACATGATCGACGTGGTCATCGACATCTCCTGCATCTATGGGTGAGACACGCAGCAGACCGTAACGTAACAAAAAGCTCCATAATGTCACAAAACACAACACATTGTTGCAGCTCCATCAGAAATTCACTCCCTCCAGAAAATCGTGATTATGCGATCGCATAATTCAATGCATAATCAGCCAAAGTCTGCATATTTATGTGGGGGGGCGCATTTTTTCAAATACGCCACACTTTCGCTGCATAAATTGCCGATTTCCACGCGAAATATGCGGGGCTTGCATGATTTTCATAATCCCCGCATTTTAGTTGCAAAAAAGTCACATATATCTCAGCAGAAAGATGAAAAATGTTGCGTTTACTTCACACGAGAGCAGCCATTTTCCCCTGTTGCCATGGGAACGTTATGAAGTGACGTGATTTCGCCTAGTGAGAACACAGTGTTGGGGGGGAATCACTTTGTTTTCTGTTTTTCATCAAACCGCAGTTTTTGTTGTGTTCCCACAATTTCATCGCATAAAACTGCATAAATATCCCGCATATTCCATCGCATTTATTAAGAAAACGTGCCGCATAATCAAGGATTTTTGCCCGCAACAATCACAATAAAACTGTGTTTTTCTGGAGGGACTGGTAATAGTGTCAGTTGGCCTCCTAAATGTCAAAAGAATGGAATCATGTTTGGAAAGTCTTTTAAAGGAGAACTCCAGTTGATTTAACACGTAGCTCTGAGTGCTGTCAGTAGCGTGTTCTCCTCCTGCTAACGTTAGCACCCAACAGGCTGAAACAGGTTTTAAATGTGTTTTTAGCCTCTAAACATGTTGGAGATGTCATTACGAGGTCCGACCATGTGACGTGATTCCTCCTGAGGGAACACAGAGAATCTGACTGCAGTAGATGTGACAGAAAGGCAGAAAAGTTGTGTTAATCCTTCTCTCTTTACTTCATGTTGAGACAGTAAGACGAGTGCTGAGGGACCGTCTACAAACTACTACACCGAAGAGACACAACAGAAATATCTATTAATGTAATGATTAAATAAGGTAGTACCTCCTAGTTGTACTACAGTATTTACTTTTAACAAATAAGCTTATGCCTGTTTTTGAGAATATTTTTGTATCTGTGTGTGTGTGTGTGTATGTGTGTATGTGTGTGTGTGTGTGTGTGTATGTGTGTGTGTGTGTGTGTGTGTGTGTGTGTGTGTGTGCGCGCGCTTGTTTTACGTTTATTCGTGGGGTCCAAAACCCGGAGAATCCAGTATACTTGTGGGGTCTGCACAGCCTTGTGGGGTCCAAAATGCTGGACCCCACAAGGCTGTTTGAGGGTTAAGACTTGGTTTTAGGGTTAGGGTTAGAATGAGGTTAAGGTTAGGGTGAGGGTAAGGGTTAAGGTTAGACATTTAGTTGTGATGGTTAAGGTGAGGGTAAGGGTTAAGGTTAGACATTTAGTTGTGATGGTTAAGGTGAGGGTAAGGGGCTAGGGAATGCATTATGTCAATGATGGGTCCCCACAGAGATAGAGAAACAAACATGTGTGTGTATGTGTCTGTGTGCGTGTGTGTGTGTCTGTCTGACTGTGTGGTGTGTGTATATATATATATATATATATATATATATATATATATATATATATATATATGCAAATGAATGCTTCACTGTCCCCAGCACATTCCAAACCAAACTGCCGCCCATGATCACGAGTATAGAAATCATCTTGATCTTAACAAAGCGTCCGAGCCTTGAGATGTGGCGGTATCTGTTGGATGTGACATCATCGTCCTCGTCAAGCTGAAGTGCGCACGGTGTTCCGTGAGTTCAGAGTGAATTTGCATACTGGATATTATAGTATAACAGCAGAATGTAAGACGTTAAGCCCAAAGCACACGCCCTCTATCCCCCAGCAGATTCCCTCCGATCGGCTCTATATTCTCACTTCAATTAGCACTCCAGCTGGGAAACATAATTACATCCTAATCTAGATCTGTGAACAATTTACATCAAGGTGGAAAGTCATAAAACCTTCTGCTGCGTGTCATACCTGTCATACCTCATACCTGCGTGTCCAACCCCCCCGGCATACGTCAGCTGTTCATGGTGCAGAATAAAAACAGGTCCACACAAGCAGTAGAGTGAATTTGATGCCTGCTTTTGGATCTTTTGTGCGTTACTGTTCCTCACATCTCTGTAACTTTGACCAGGATATGTCTTATTAATATACAGTATATCTATGGAGCCAGGGCGGTGGGTCTTAGACCTCCGCATATTCTAATGCCTCAATAATAAGTTTCTCTTTGTCCATTGCGACAATGTGACCACAGATGAAAATGTGCCATCATGAGACGAGAGAGAAAGCATAATGGAAGTAGCGTCAGTGACGTACCCGTTGGTTCATGGACTGCCGTTATGAAGCCTCGAGTTTGGCAATTTGGCCGTATTTTGAAACCGGACGTGAGCGGTTTTTGACAAGAGGCCGGAGCTGTGGAGGATGATGGCGCCAAGCCAGTGTTGCTAACGGTTGCAGTGGTGCTGTGCTAAGCCCACTGCTGATGCTGTGACTGGTTGAAATGATCCTGATGATAATATTTATAACGTAGCGAGGAGTTTAACTGCTGGATGACACGTGAACGCTGAGTCATCTTTGATTTCTTCCAGTAATATAATATATAATATTGCACGGGTTCTTAATCTGTAACGCTGAATTGTTTTTGGTCACTCAACTGAGAGTGTGATCCTTGTTCAGCTCGTCTCCTCGGCCGATGTCTCTGCCTTGCTCAGATTACTACCGCCATTTCCGTTTTTGTACATACCGCGGGATACATAATCAGGCGCACTTTACGCTTCCCCTCCCATCTCTTCATGGGAAACTCCCACTTTCCTCTTCACCTTCCCATGAATGCATAATCATGACACGGAAATGCGCAATTTGCCATTTTCGGTTCCCGCGACAGGCAGTCTGACCTTTAACCTCAGTGCGGCCTGTTTGTACCTCGCCATGCTGTTACCTCAGTGCGTCCTGTTTGTACCTCGCCATGCTGTTACCTCAGTGCTTCCTGTTTGTACCTCGCCATGCTGTTACCTCAGTGCTTCCTGTTTGTACCTCGCCATGCTGTTACCTCAGTGCTTCCTGTTTGTACCTCGCCATGCTGTTACCTCAGTGCAGCCTGTTTGTACCTCGCCATGCTGTTACCTCAGTGCTTCCTGTTTGTACCTCGCCATGCTGTTACCTCAGTGCTTCCTGTTTGTACCTCGCCATGCTGTTACCTCAATTCTTCCTGTTTGTACCTCGCCATGCTGTTACCTCAGTGCGGTCTGTTTGTACCTCGCCATGCTGTTACCTCAGTGCTTCCTGTTTGTACCTCACCATGCTGTTACCTCAGTGCTTCCTGTTTGTACCTCGCCGTGCTGTTACCTCAGTGCTTCCTGTTTCTACCTCGCCGTGCTGTTACCTCAGTGCAGCCTGTTTCTACCTCGCCATGCTGTTACCTCAGTGCAGCCTGTTTGTACCTCACCATGCTGTTACGTGCACATTGCAAAATAAATACGCCTGAAGTGGGCGCAAAAGCGTCAGTACATCTGGCCCTCAGTGTTAGACAAAAGTGTACACAAAGTTTTATTTAAGTGAGAAGTATACGGTCATTTCCTCCAGTTAGACAGAACGCAGGTTTAGTGTTCCGCATGCTGCACGTTGTCAGATTCTGACAGTTATGCAGCTTTTCTGGAGCTTCAGCTGATGTTGGACCAGTGAGGTTTACATCAAAAATAATTGGGCCAGTGTCATGACAGGTGTCATGTGGTTCTTGTGTATCAACACCACATTGAAGTATTTGACATAAATTAATTCAGTGTGCCACATAATAAGATAAAAACAGACACGTTGGAACACTGTGACAAAACCAGAACTGTTGGACAGAACTGCACAACTAAGTACGTGACCCACGTTCTTCTTTTTGTGACTGTCATGAAATAAGATGAAGCGTCTGGAATGTATTTTCGTTACAGACGAGGACCCAGATGGAGGTAGAGAAGGTTCTGAGAGAAGGAAGGAGAAGGCAGGGAGAGGGCGAGGAGGACACGATGGAAGGGGACAGAGACTGCTGCATGAGCACAGCTGATAATCACAAACGTGAAGAACCTTCAGGAGACTTTGATGCATTTTATAAAATCTTCTATTTGACAGACTGATCTCATGAAGTGGCGTATGTATGATGCGCCAATTTGTATGCCATTATTGGCGTGTCATCAAGACGCATACTCGCTTTGTAGCGTGTTTATCAGCGCCGTTTGTGGCGTTTTGCTAAACCCAACCGTAGCCTCGCGATAACACGCCACGTGGCTTTAGGAAAGTGGCGTGCATGTTTACACTGTGGCGTTGCAGACAGCTGTATACGGCGTAGACATACGCGCTGAGAGCTCAAAATGCGTACAGATAACACGCCACTTGGCTTCAGGAAAGTGGCGTGCATGTTTACGCAAAGTCATGATGTCACGTTGCAATTGAGCAGAAGTTAGGATTAAACGGTACAGTGTGTGTCTTCCTCAAGGTGTATTTAAACTCATGCTGGAGGCGTTTAGTTCAGCTGAACCTTCAATGTAAACAAAGATATTGCGGGCGCCATAAACACGTTTTCTCACCTAAACCTCAGATTTCTTTGCTTTGCCCTTCCTGACTCCTCCCCCTCGCTTCCTGTGACAGTCTAACCGGCTTGCCAATGTTATCTTTCTATCAAGCAAGTCTTGGTCTGCAGCAGCCTTGATCACGACACAGAAATCCCACTCTCGCTCTCACCTGTCATTATTTCAGTTGTTTCTGACAACAAAGGCAGCAGCAAGAGAACAATGTAGCGAGCACCCTCCTCCCATTGGTTGACGTCAGTTAGACTCTCTGAAAGAGCTTTCAGTCTCCAGCTCCATCAAATAAACAAAAGAAATGTCTGTTTATGTTACACTGAGGGCCAGATGTACTAACGATTTTGTGCCCATTTCAGGCGTATTTCTTTCACAACGTGCGTGTAAAAGGATGGCGAGGTCCAAACATGCTGCACTGAGGTAAAAGCGGGAGCTGGAAATGGCAAATTGTGCTTTTCCCATGAACCCATTGAGCTTCTCAGCTATAGGAGAAGACAATGTCTAAGCTCACACACGTGAGGGTTAGCATTGGTTGGGATTGGGAACACACAGGTAAGTGAAGTATAACCACCAAACTGAATGTGGAATGACATACGGTCACAACGCCTCCCCCGGGCCACGTGATCCTTGTTTGACCCATGTTTGTTATCGAGATAATAAGGAGAAGTGTGTGTGTGTGTGTGTGTGTGTGTGTGTGTGTGTGTGTGTGTGTGTGTGTGTGTGTGTGTGTGTGTATCTGTGTGTGTGTGTGTATCTGTGTGTGTGTGTGTGTGTGTGTGTGTGTGTATCTGTGTATCTGTGTGTGTGTGTGTTTGTATGTGTGTGTGTGATTCACCTTAGGCATCATGTTTTGGGGTTTTTAACTGAACTAGGTCACATGCAGCCTGAAGTGAGTTTATATTTAACCCATCACAGCTGTGATGGGGAATCTTTAGCCGAGGGCACAAACAGGACTCCTGGTAATCTAGTCCTGGGTCGAGGTGGATGCTAACGTAGTCCTGGGTCGAGGTGGATGCTAACGTAGTCCTGGGTCGAGGTGGATGCTAACGTAGTCCTGGGTCGAGGTGGATGCTAACGTAGTCCTGGGTCGAGGTGGATGCTAACGTAGTCCTGGGTCGAGGTGGATGCTAACGTAGTCCTGGGTCGAGGTGGACGCCAGACGTCTGTGCATTATGTTCTCTTTGTAAACACGCACCATAACTCCTGCTAAGCCCTAATGACGTGTGGTACCAGTTGGGCCTGCTCACATAAGTCTGCCCATAGTTGTGCAGAAGGCTGCCATCATTCTCATGACTAAACAGCTGGGATATGATCCTTAATTAGAGGCGTTAGTGAATGGAGTCTTTTTTCCACCTCATTTCATTACTGGGCTCCTCTTGTGAGAAACCTGGCATGCTACATGCTTGGAAAGCTTAAATGTGACTAAAATATTCCTTTGCCAATTCTTTTGTCTGTGAAATACAATTATGTCTTTTTCTCTTTTTGGCAAGAATAAATTAATCCACATTTGACTAAACTCACATTAGTGATGCATTTCTTATCTTTGGAGCCCTGGAATTTAACATAGGGGTACAGCTGTACACGTAATACTTTACACTGTTATACAAGCTGTACACGTAATGCTTTACACTGTTATACAAGCTGTACACGTAATACTTTACACTGTTATACAAGCTGTACACTTAATACTTTACACTGTTATACAAGCTGTACACTTAATACTTTACACTGTTATACAAGCTGTACACGTAATACTTTACACTGTTATACAAGCTGTACACGTAATACTTTACACTGTTATACAAGCTGTACACTTAATACTTTACACTGTTATACAAGCTGTACACTTAATACTTTACACTGTTATACAAGCTGTACACGTAATACTTTACACTGTTATACAAGCTGTACACGTAATACTTTACACTGTTATACAAGCTGTACACGTAATACTTTACACTGTTATACAAGCTGTACACGTAATGCTTTACACTGTTATACAAGCTGTACACGTAATACTTTACACTGTTATACAAGCTGTACACGTAATACTTTACACTGTTATACAAGCTGTACACTTAATACTTTACACTGTTATACAAGCTGTACACGTAATACTTTACACTGTTATACAAGCTGTACACGTAATACTTTACACTGTTATACAAGCTGTACACGTAATACTTTACACTGTTATACAAGCTGTACACGTAATACTTTACACTGTTATACAAGCTGTACACGTAATACTTTACACTGTTATACAAGCTGTACACTTAATACTTTACACTGTTATACAAGCTGTACACTTAATACTTTACACTGTTATACAAGCTGTACACGTAATACTTTACACTGTTATACAAGCTGTACACTTAATACTTTACACTGTTATACAAGCTGTACACGTAATACTTTACACTGTTATACAAGCTGTACACTTAATACTTTACACTGTTATACAAGCTGTACACTTAATACTTTACACTGTTATACAAGCTGTACACTTAATACTCTACACTGTTATACAAGCTGTACACTTAATACTCTACACTGTTATACAAGCTGTACACTTAATACTTTACACTGTTATACAAGCTGTACACTTAATACTCTACACTGTTATACAAGCTGTACACTTAATACTCTACACTGTTATACAAGCTGTACACTTAATACTTTACATTGTAGCAAAGTGTAATTTCTTCAGTGTTGTCCCATTAAAAGATATAATGAAATATTTACTAAAATGTGAGGGGTGTACTCACTTTAGTGAGATACTGTATGTGCTTTAGAGAAAATGTCAAATAATATTTCAACTTTATTGTCATTGTGCAGAGTACAAGTACAAAGACAACGAAATGCAATTTGCGTCCAACCAGAAGTGCAAAAAAAGTGCAATGTGATATATAAGTACAGACAGGTGGTGTATAGACAGGACAAGACATATATTTCAGTGTTATAAGAGCAGAATAAATATGGCTATGTAATATGAACAATGTATGAACAGCATGTACAGATATGTGCAATCTAGTAGCAGTGACATTATACTAGCAGTAAGAATATTATAAATATAGATATATGCAGTGTATTATAAGAATATATAAGAACAACAGAATAAATATGGATATTCAGTATGAACCATATAGACAGATATGTACAGTATGTGCAGCTATGTGCAGTGAGGTAACATGAATGAGGAGATGTGGAAATGGAGTTCCTGCTGCTCATGTGACAGCGTGTACGCAGATACAACGGTAGTAATGTCTTTCTCATTGCTGTTTGCAGTTGGGGATTGCGGAGAGTAGACTCAAAATGAATACAAGGCACGGACGTACACAGTGCAGGTGATACCAGGTGCACAACACAGAACTTACAAATGAGGTTATCTTCTCTGAGTTCTGAGCCGGTGTTCCTTGTCCTGAGCCGAGGCTCTGGTGCTACGTCTTCACGTACACACTCAGTCATTTTGGCCATTTGTGAAGCCCTATGATGAAAGGGCCAGACTAATTAACTTGGCCATTTATTTGGCTTTTGGGGCTTATTTGGTATCAAAGAGTTGATGCTACAGCATATGTATACTGTGAAATATAAAAGTCCCATTTGGTTCAAAAAGAGAAGGGAACCTGAACATATAAACCAGGAAGACAAATTTGTATTTATCAGATGTCATTTTGCTTTATTTGTGACAATAAATGACTAGAGAGAATCTGAAAAGAACAGCATGGTCTCTGTGTCTCTGTGTCTTTCTGCTCTGCTTGTTGTTTAAATTCTCAGCCTCCTATCTGCCTTCAAACCGCCGCCATCACTGCGTCCGTTTCCCTCTCCATCTCTTCCCTTTCAACCTCATTTCCTACGTTTTGAAGTGTAGGCTGTGTGGCTGAATACTAAAATCTGGTCAGTCTGTGTGCAACGGCACACTGACGAGCACATTCACAACGAATGGATTGTGACCTAAATGTATATCACAGTATTTCATTTGTTTTTTTGTGGTGATGGTATTATATCACGGTATACTACAACATTTAAAAGTAATACTCCACTTAAAACATGGTTCTCAGACTGATGTAATGAAGTGGCGTATGTATGACACGCCAGTTCGTATGCCATTACTGGCGTGTTATCAAGACGCATACTCGCTTTTTTAGCGTGTTTATCAACGCCGTTTGGCCTCCATTGACTTACATTACCTTGCAATTGCGTGTCAATTGATGCCGTAGTGAGTAGTATGAAAGGGGGAAAATCCACGTAGGGAGGTCGGTCGGGGGGGTGGACGGGTCAAACAACACAGGACTTTCACCCAGGAGACCGGGGATCAGGTCCTGCGTGGCACGTTTCCTAAACTCAACCCGCCCGCTGTACACGCGGATAGCTCCAAATGCAACTTTCCGTTCTTCGGCGTAGACATACACGCAGGTAGCTCCAAATGCGTACAGATAACACGGCACGTGTTACGCGAAGTCATGATGTCACGTTGTGATGGCAAGGCAGCTTCATTTGTACGGCACATTTCAGCAACATGGCGATTCAAAGTGCTCTACATAACGCAGTAAAGAGCAGTTAAAACATTTGTTATGAAAACAGCCAAAATAGAATAAGACAGGTATACAACAAAAGAATAAAAGTGTAAAGATGTGAGAAAACATAATAATTATTTAAAAAAAATATTTTTTGTTTGTTTATTGTTATTTTTGTTTATATTATTATATACAGGCCTCCATGTGTTTTGGTAGGAGTAGCCTATCCCATAATGTAGGTTACTGTAATTCCTCAAATAAAAACCGGTAGTCAGTTAAAAGCCTCTGGCCCGCCTACATCAGATACACCGATGTGATTGGTGCAGCTGGCCTCTGGCCCGCCTACATCAGATACACCGATGTGATTGGTGCAGCTCGGCTCTGGCCCGCCTACATCAGATACACCGATGTGATTGGTGCAGCTCGGCTCTGGCCCGCCTACATCAGATACACCGATGTGATTGGTGCAGCTCGGCTACAAGGGCATAGTTAATGCCAGAGTGACTCGCTGAGCAAATTATAATTGTTCTCTCACGAGAACTCTGGATTTCCAGGGTAGGTAGTCTCAGGTAGTTCAGGTAAATAAAAACTTGTTGGAGGAATTACGGTAATTGGTAAATGTAAGGTGGTTTATCTCAGAGTTAGTCTATACAGCCATGCAGTTGTTTTGAGTTGTGAGTGAACTGTATTGAGCAACCTAAAGCTGAGCAATAAAGAATATTAGATTGTCTTATTATATCTTATATATACGTTTTGTCTTTTGCGATCTGCCATCCCACAAACATACCATCCAAACTGGGTATTAAACTACACTTTAATCTACATCTTTGAAGACACTGGAAGCTGACATAACCTTTTACATTTCTCCTAAATTAATGAAGAGAGAGTTTGAAAATAACACTTCTTGCTAAAAGAAGAGTATAACCTGTGTGGGTGTGACATATTTCACGTTGTGGCAAGCAGACGTCTCTCGTGTCTGTTTATCTCGGTAATTAATTATTGCAAAATCCGTGTTGTGGCAGAATGTGACACATATGACAGTAACGAAAGCGCTACAGTACACCGCCCACACCTGGATTGCGGCTAATGACAGCAGTATGAATTCCACATCATCTGCCCTGTCTCAAGTCTTATTCACAAAATATAACATAATCTATATAATAATATAGACATTACAGCGCTAACACGGCCATTACGTTTTGCATCTGATTGCCATTATCCATGCGGCTAGTCTCCTGTCAGTCGATTGCCCCGTTTGGTCATCTATATCTGACCCTCTTTCACGCCCTAACTCCAGGGTTCTTCCTGCATGGAGGAATATTTTAGGTTTCAGCCATGCCCAAAGGATCACCAGTGCAAAAACGATAAGAATTGAGAAAGAAATAGTAATACAAATCTTCTCAACAACAGCTGTTGAACAAGTAGAACATGAATAGGAGGACTAATTAAGTTTTTTCTGTGCAGTCGGGTTGTACCGGACTCTCGAGGATTTTAATGGTAGTCTGTAAATAGTAATTTTATTTTTTTTAAGCAGTTTTGTTAATTTATTGAAGCATAATTAGCATTTTTGTTCATCAAATTGTCAGACATAAAAGTGAGGCCGATTTTGCGTCGTGAAATCCCCGTACTCCTGTAGAATTCCACCTAATCCTGTAACTGCGGTGTTTGGAGTGGCTCCAGAGGGAATCTACCTTTCAGTTTCCCAATCTAAGTCCCTCGTATTTGCTTCCCTCCTGGCCCGTCGGCTCATTCTTTTTAATCATATACTTCATATACCTCATGTACTTGGTGGAGCAGAGAAGTAGTAGCTCAGTTAATATAGAGGAGTTAAGATATTGTAGTCAGGGCATCATTGCAAAAATACTAAATGACACGACAACCCTTCCTGGATCACTTCAACAGCCTACCATGTACTAGCCTCGTGAGACCATCCTGATCTGCGAGCTCCAGTTTTCTGCTCGCAGATCAGTCTGGCATCTTGCGGCAGAGAAAATTTGGAGGCGTTCACCAAACGACCGGCCAATCAGCGTTGGTTTTGAGGCGGTTTAGGTGTGACGCAACGAGGAGCTGGCGAGATCAGGACGGTCTCACGAGGCTCAGCAAGCAGAAGCAACGCGTGCAGATCTGACCTGATCTAGACACATGTTCAGACAGCGGTAGCCCTGATTCTGTTAGCCGCTCACTAATGCTGTTTTCTCTTGGATCCTTCTTTTGGAATATGGACCGGGAACCTGAAACGGGGCCTTTTATTCCTAAATTCTCGTTACACAAACAGCAAATATCCTTTACCGACATGTTGCTTGCTGAGCTAACGAGCTGTGCTCTGCCTGCAGCAGCAGGGGGAGCCTGGCTCCGTCGTTGCTCTGTTGGTACGTCATACGCTTCGTTGATCTGATTGGTTGATGTGGTCCATCTATCACCAACATAGACAGATGGTTTATCCAATCAGCTAACACGTATTTTCGCCCCTTCCCAAAAGTTCTCCAACGGTGGAATCAGGTTAACCATGTGACTGATTAAAGTCCCTAAATTTACCTGTGAGTGTTTCCTGAAACAAATGTCCTCAATAGAAGTCCTCCCTGTGTCTGAAACAGGGACAGGGTTATATGGGAGATGATGCTACGGCTGCACGGTATGAGGAAAATATGCGACTTGAGTATCGCGATAAAGATATTACTTACAAATACTTACGATATTAAAGTGTACTCAGTTCTGCTGCTTTCAGTATTCTGCTAAAATACATTCTTCAACACTGAATTGAATATAACAGGCAGCACTAAAAAAACATACATTTTAAAGTGCATTTTTCTACTATTTACACTAACATAAAATATTGCTGAATGTCTTCCTGGATATGTCGCAGCCATTCACGATGCATGTATTGCGCCAGTTGATATTGTGAAACGATATATATGTGCAGCCCTAGATGATTTTTCTTCACTGGACTTCAGATAACGTGTTTTTCTGTCTCCTCTCCTTCAGCCTGACGGACGGTGAAGCTGGTTTACCCTATGACGAGGAGTCTATGGCCATCATCCACCTGAACAACACCACAGTCATGTACCTGAAGGAGGTCACCAAGTTCCTCGCCATGGTCTGCTTCCTCCGCAAAGAAAGCTTTGAGAGAAAAGGTCAGTACATGTACGTGCACGTTAGAAACTCGCAGCATGCATCAACAATCATTCATTCCAAGCCTAAAATCTTAAGACTTCTATAGAAACAGACATTCATTTTTGGAGCCGGTGGAGTCGCCCCCTGCTGGAAAGCAGATACAATGCAGGTTTAAGGCACTTTGGCATTGGCTTCAAGGTGCCGTAGGTCGGATTGTGAAGATCCAGGATTTAGCTAAAGAAATTGAACATCAACAACTTCTCAGTCCCTCCCCCCCTTTCTGCTAAAGCCCAAAACGGTCTAGTAGTTCTACTGGAACATAGGGTCAGTTTCAGCAGGTATGACAGAAAGGTAGTTTTAGAAGTACTACCTACTGTACCTTTAACTTTTCAGGCACAGATGTTGCCACTTGGAAACATTGGATAGGCCACATAAGGTCAATATGAGATAGTGTTAATTTACATTAAAAAACCTTTTAGACTGGGACCGGCATCATTAACTACCCATAATCTGTCATGATAAAATTGAAGATTTATTTATTAGGACACCATTTCTGTAGTCTCGCATTGCCAGACCTATCTCCACACAGCGCTGCGGAGTAAAGTCAGTGTTCTTGCAGTTCTTTAAACCAATCACAATGGTCTTGGGCAGCTCTATGCGCCAGATGCAGCGACTGTGGCTCTGCTAAATAGTCTCAGAAAAGGAACTTGTTTTGGTGGAACACGTGCACGTAGGGAGGTGAGCTCTGAACTAATTGAATTGTTGTCTATTTTATTTAATTGATTTAATCTAACTTGTTCCTCACAGATGCACGGTAAATCGCCTGGGATACTGTACAAATAAACATGTCACCTTGTCTCAACTGGCCTAAATCAAGCTGAATAACTTCAATATAGGTGATTATGGTTGTGTAGAAAGCAGATAAAGCAAGCACACTTTGGTGGTTGTGTGTGTATCTTCGGCTGCTGTTCCACAGAGTGCTTTAAAATGATGGAGCAGCCAGGTCAGCTGCCCTGGATCAGCAGGGGGTTCACCGCCTCACTGAAGGGTACTTATCCTCTGGCGGTGGATGGATTTAAAGGACATTGCTTGTTCACTCCAAACATTTTCATACAGGCTGCTTCAATTTTTTGGTCCCAGGTTGACTCTAACCTCTGCAGCATTCAGTCACTGCATTGAGCTTTCTTCAGGAGCAGAATATCAGGGTCAGTGGTTTTTTGTGGCCATTTCATGTTGTCAATCTTTCCCTTTGGAAGTATGTGACGGGCTGGTGGCTATTTCTGTCTGCTATTCATCGGTAGGAAATTTGATTTCTCAGCAGCTCAGTTCACATGCCCAGCCAGAATATGACGGCTGGCCAAACAGTGTAAGGCCGTAATCGTTTTTATACCGCAGATTTTTAGGGAAAAAGAAATTAAAGTGCCCATATTATGAAAAAATCAAGTTTTCTGGGATTTGGGGTGTTATTTTGTGTCTCTGGTGCTTCCACACACATACAAACTTGGAAAATAACATCCATGTTGTTCTGAGTGAGATACGGTTTCTGAATGATTCCTGCCTTCAGTCTCTGGGTGAGCTGGTCAGAATCTGACGGCTTGTTACATCAGCAGCTGAGACGAGGTGGCTAAACGCAGCATGCTAGCGTTAGCATGCTAGCTCGTTCTTCTTTGGCAAAACACTGCTACAACACACACTAGTTCACCATAATCTCCAGAAGAAGTACTTCCTGTCCCTGTTCTGCAGGTATTCCACGCTAAGGTGGAAGTGTTCCCTGTTTAGAAGAAGTCTCCCTGCTGATCCTGCCTTGAAGTTAGAGAAACAAACAGCTAGCTGATGTGATCTTACCGAGCTACTGAGCATGTGGGACTCACTACAAAGATGGTATAGAGGTGAGATGTCTCACTCTGTAGCTAAAACAGAGAGCTCAACACACAGGGTGAAAAGAGGAGCTGCAGCAATGTGCAGTACAACAAAAATATGGTGTTATCTGAGAATTAAACCACATAAACCTATTCTGGTACAACCTGAAAATACAATTATGATCCTGAAAATTAGCATAATATGGGCACTTTAAGATGTTGAAAGTGGGAATCTCACCCTCATCCCATGTGGAAATTACGCCTCACTTTCACCCTTTAATATAACTAACCATGACTGCTTACTGATTTCACACAACAAGAGAAGATAAGTTGAGTTCCCCTTCAATGATTTATCTAATTTCTGGTTTATGGTGGAACTTTATTGTCTGTTATGTTTCTGAAAGTGTATTCTGTCTTCAGCCGTCTGACCTGTAATAGACTTGACCGTCTTCTCTCTGTCCCTCACAGGACTGATTGACTACAATTTCCACTGCCTCAAGCAAGCCATCCAGGAGGTCTTTGATGTCCGAGTGAAGGTCCAACAGAATCGTAAACTTCTGAGTCAGAGGAGGTGGAGCAAACTGACTATGACCAATGGCGAGCTCGGCAACGCCCACTAAGGACTGATGACGTTACATCAGACAGCCAAATGTGCCTGAGCTGCACCCCGACAAGTCCATCAGACTCCGTCCTCATTCAGAAGGGCACATCGCATTTTTGTTATCTTGCTGGGAGTCGTTTAGTCTGTTCAATCCACACCGACTCCGACCGCCATCGTCTCTGTTAACACATTCTCACTCCGACGCTCGGTCAGGTGCTTTTTGTTTTTTGTTTGTTTTATTTGGATCCCCATTAGCTTCAGCATCAGCTAAAAGCTGTTCTTCCTGCTTCCTACTCTCTGCCTTTGTTATTATTATTACATTATTATTATTATTATTATTATTACATGTCATTTAGCTGACACTTTTATCCAAAGCGACTTACAATTGCTATATATGTCAGAGGTCGTACGCCTCTGGAGCAACTAGGAGTTAAGTGCCTTGCTCAGGGACACATTGGTTGATGTATCGCCTTTGGCGTTTGGAATTGATGCAAAAAATCTCCTTTAGCGTCATATTTAGACACACATGGTCGTGACCTTTGGCGTCACTGTTTGGCGCTCTGGGTCGGGACATATGTTGAACTGACATGCAGCACAAGAACGGGACAGTTAGGTTTAGTAAAATATCGTGGGTGGGGTTATAAAACGGTCGTTTCAGGGACATAGGGGGCATGAACGGGACCTGATCCCCGGCCTCTGGGCGAAAGTCCTGTGTTGTTTGACTCGTCCACCCCCCCAACCTGCCTCCTTATGCAGATTCTACTCGCTACCGTTGTCTCTCTTCATACTACGTGATCGCACAGCACCGCGGGCGAGCTGCTGCTCTGCCCGGTGCGTCCCGTACAGACGCTCAGAGCCACCGACCAAGCGTCCGTATTTGACCAGCTGGGAGTGAGAACGGGTCGTCTCTGTGTGTCAGCAGCAGACGACAAACTGGCGTCCGCCAGGCTGACTAAATGTACCGGCCCAAACAGTTTTCTTTGAATAGGCTCCATATGAAGATTCAGACTGATGTCATGAAGTGGCGTATGTATGACACGCCAATCCGTACGCCATTATTGACACGCATACTCGCTTGTTAGCGTGTTTATCAACGCCGTTTGTTCTTTTCCTAAACCCAACCGTAGCTTTCTTTCTTCTCGCGATAACACGGCAAGACGGCGATAACACGCCACGTGGCGTGTATGTTTATGTCCGCTGCATACGGCGTAGACATGCACGCAGAGAGCTCAAAATGCGTACAGATAACACGCCACTTGGCTTTAGGAAAGTGTCGTGTATGTT
>CM042444.1:325000-387500 GCA_023631565.1 Gymnocephalus cernua | reverse complement strand
TGGACAGAGACCAGTGAGGTCACTTCCCCGGTGATGTCTGAGCGTTACTGCGCAGCCTCAAACTGAGCTTGATGACATAGATGTGACGATAAATCTCAATCATTCCCAATCTATCAGAGATTGAGAGCGTAGGTATATGTAAGGAGATAACATAGGCACAGGCTAATTACTGATAACTAAAATGCTAGTTAACATTAGTAATTAAACTAAACAGCTGATGTAAGTCCAAACTGCCTGCGAGCTTCTCCTGTACTGTACGGTAATTCCTCTACTATGAGACAGTAAGTCTTGTGGTTATGACCCAACCGTTAGCCTGTTTTTATAAAAACGTCTGCTACGGAGCCATAACGTGAGGTACAAGGTAACGGAGCCTTTTATACATCGTCGTGTTTCTTTAGAAATAAACAACGGACAAATGAAGTCTTTAAACGCTTCAGATGTAAAGTTATTGGCTGTCAAAGTGACGCCAAAATGAATGGCAGCCAATGGGATGCTAACGGGGGTGATGGCTTGGGTAGCATAAAATGGCGCCATAGGAGGCTTCACTCTGAGGAGGCGGGCTGACCCCCTCGGACAGAACAGAACACCAGACTATCACAATAAAACAGGAACCAGAATACAATACAAAACAAGACCTACCTAACCATAACCATAACCATTGCCTAATCCTAGTGGAGACGTTGGGGGCTTAAAACACCGATAAATGTTTGATTTTCTGAAGCCTGAAAACAGACCAGTCGGCCGAAAGGCTCTTTGCTGACGCCTACGATACGTTGTTTATGCAACCCGTTCTCACTCCCAACTCGTAAAGTACTGACGCTTGGTCAGTGGCTCTCAGATCGCCAACAATCACCCGTTAGCGTCTGTATGGGACGCACCGGGCATAGCAGTATTTGATCTTAATGTACCTTAACTGAGCAGCTTCTAGTCATTGTGATGGTTATATGACTTGTTTCTGGTTTAATGGTGGTCGTCTCCCCCCTAGCGCCTGGGAGGAAAAACCACCCTTGCAACTTTTGGCCGGTGAGCCGGCGGCCTCAGCGTCAGGAAGTACGGCGTGATATCAGGTCTCGCCATGTAACGAGTCGCTTCGCGGCACCGCACACATACGGCCGTTCAGGAACCGGCTGACAGGAAACACACAAGACATGGACTACACTGCATAGAGATGCTTTAATTCGGCCCCTGGATTTGTTCAATAAATATTAAAATCACCAATTTTAACAAGTAATTCTTCAACCTAAACAAACAACTCAAAGATCTGGGACCTCTATGGTTAATATAAGTAAAGATGGAAGATGGTTGTCATGGTTAAAAGTGACAAATATTGGCTAGAAGACAGAAAGCAAGCAGCAGTTTCTGATGGAAAAGTCAGAAACAAGGTTTTTTTTTTGCATTGCTATAACAACGCAATGCACCTCCACCTTTTGCTCCTAATCAACATCATTCTACATGTTCTCTGTAATTAAACTGTTGTCAATTAGAGGAAGGAACTGGGAGAGGAAATGAGGAGAAGAACTAATAAGCTGAGAGCATTGACATTTTGAGCTCCTCACTCGGCACTGTAGGAATGAATTAACTCCACCAGATGAAGACAGGTTCATTTGAATGTGAGCAGATTCCACACATCCCCCGTTGCAGCCATGTGACGCTCCCTAATTAGACCGTGGCGCTGTAACAGCTCATGAGAGAGTCATCTGATGGTAATGAAGTGAAAGTGAAGGGACATCAGCAACATGAATACCAGACTACACAAATATCTGTGTGTTAAAAGTTGTATATGACTGTATATCTTGAAGTGGTCATATTCTGCCTGTTGGCTTATTCCCTTTCTTCAACAGGGGGTCCGTGACCCCTACGTCCTCTGTTTATTTCCTGTTGTTTGGTGAGGTATGGATTAACACAGCTGTCTTGTAATGACATCTACAACATGTTTAGAGGCTAAAAACACGTTTAAAACCTGTTTCAGCCTGCTGGGTGCTAACGTTAGCAGGAGGAGAACACGGTGGAGGCAGCAGCGAGTCGTATGAAAGGCCGAAAATCCGTGCAGGGAGGTTGAGTGTGTGTGTGGGGGGGGGGGATGGGTCAAACAACACAGGACTTTCACCACATCAGGTCCTGTGTCCCCCAGAGACCAGGCCACGTCCCCCAGAGACCAGGCCGTGTCCCCCAGAGACCGTCCCCAGAGACCAGGCCACGTCCCCCAGAGACCAGGCTGTGTCCCCCAGAGACCGTCCCCAGAGACCAGGCCACGTCCCCCAGAGACCAGGCTGTGTCCCCCAGAGACCGTCCCCAGAGACCAGGCCGCGTCCCCAGAGACCAGGCCACGTGCCCCAGAGACCGTCCCCAGAGACCAGGTCACGTCCTCCAGAGACCAGGCCGTGTCCCCCAGAGACCGTCCCCAGAGACCAGGCCACGTCCTCCAGAGACCAGGCCGTGTCCCCCAGAGACCGTCCCGAGAGACCAGGCCACGTGCCCCAGAAACCGTCCCCAGAGACCAGGCCACGTTCCCCAGAGACCAGGCCGTTTCCCCCAGAGACCGTCCCCAGAGACCAGGCCGTGTCCCCCAGAGACCAGGCCGTGTCCCCCAGAGACCGTCCCCAGAGACCAGGCCACGTCCCCCAGAGACCAGGCCGTGTTCCCCAGAGACCGTCCCCAGAGACCAGGCCACATCCCCCAGAGACCAGGCCGTGTCCCCCAGAGACCGTCCCCAGAGACCAGGCCACGTCCCCCAGAGACCAGGCCGTGTCCCCCAGAGACCGTCCCCAGAGACCAGGCCGTGTCCCCCAGAGACCGTCCCCAGAGACCAGGCCGTGTCCCCCAGAGACCGTCCCCAGAGACCAGGCCGTGTCCCCCAGAGACCGTCCCCAGAGACCAGGCCACGTCCCCCAGAGACCAGGCCGTGTCCCCCAGAAACCGTCCCCAGAGACCAGGCCGCGTCCCCCAGAGACCAGGCCGTGTCCCCCAGAGACCAGGCCGTGTCCCCCAGAGACCGTCCCCAGAGACCAGGCCGTGTCCCCCAGAGACCGTCCCCAGAGACCAGGCCACGTCCCCCAGAGACCAGGCCGTGTCCCCCAGAGACCGTCCCCAGAGACCAGGCCGTGTCCCCCAGAGACCGTCCCCAGAGACCAGGCCACGTCCCCCAGAGACCAGGCCGTGTCCCCCAGAAACCGTCCCCAGAGACCAGGCCGCGTCCCCCAGAGACCAGGCCGTGTCCCCCAGAGACCAGGCCGTGTCCCCCAGAGACACTCCCCAGAGACCGTCCCCAGAGACCAGGCCGTGTCCCCCAGAGACCGTCCCCAGAGACCAGGCCGTGTCCCCCAGAGACCAGGCACACACACTGCGCTGGCTGCACGCTTCTCTGTTCACAACTGCCTGTCACTTAACGTGAAAAAGCTTAACGTGGTTTAATGTACATAAACAATGATCAATGATCACCACATTTCTCTCTCATGTTGCTCCTCATAACCACTGAAAACTGTCAAAAAATCAGTGACATATTCCATATCACTGATGGTTGTTTAGGTACGTTCAACCGCGTTAAGCTCGTTCCTTACAACAGGCTCTAATGGAGCAGAAACGCTTAATGTCAGATAACGGCCGTAGTAACTGACTGGGTTAGATTTGTTGACAGTTTTCAGTGGTTATGAGGAGCGATATGAGAGAGAAATGTGATTAATTTACATTAGTAAGCTACAGGACAGCGTCAAATCAAAACATGACCTGCGCGAAAGAAACAAAAAAATGATTGCGTCTCCGTCCCCGGCACATTTCAAACCAAACTGGCGCCCGTGTGTATATCCTCTACATGCCAACTGCTCATGGAGCTTTAGGCTTTAGGTTTTAATCCTCATGGTTTTTATATTAAAGCCCATTTTTATACTATTTATGGCGATAACTTTTCAGTGGATTTGCTTTTGTAATTTCCGCACACACGAGGGAATGATACACACACGCTGAAGATGATGAAGAGTTACAAGGGAATGATATATATATATATATATATATATATATATATATATATATATATATATATATATATATATATATATATATATGCACATACTGAAGATGATGAAGAGTTACGAGGGAATGATATATATATATATATATATATATATATATATATATATATATATATATATATATATATATGCACACACTGAAGAAGATGAAGAGTTCATCAGTGTTAGCTTTTGGGCTGTTGGTGCACAGCTGGGCTCCAATATGACTTAGACTGACTTATTTTCACATTTGATTTGTTACCCTCGCCAAGGAGGTTATGTTTTCCACTCGGTTTGTCTGTCTGTCAGCAGGACTGCAGAGACCCTCGGGATGAGGGTGAACCCGATACACACAGTCTGGGAGGCGGAGCTCAATCATGGCGTTGGAAGGCACTTTATTTTTCACTTTCTTTAAAGGGATACGCCACCGTTTGTTGAAATAGGACTTATCACGGTCTCCTCTAGCTGTAGATAGGTGGGGTCTCCTCTAGCTGTAGATAGGTGGGGTCTCCTCTAGCTGTAGATAGGTGGGGTCTCCTCTAGCTCTAGATAGGTGGGGTCTCCTCTAGCTGTAGATAGGTGGGGTCTCCTCTAGCTGTAGATAGGTGGGGTCTCCTCTAGCTGTAGATAGGTGGGGTCTCCTCTAGCTGTAGGTAGGTGGGGTCTCATCTAGCTGTAGATAGGTGGGGTCTCCTCTAGCTGTAGATAGGTGGGGTCTCCTCTAGCTGTAGATAGGTGGGGTCTCCTCTAGCTGTAGATAGGTGGGGTCTCCCCTAGCTGTAGATAGGTGGGGTCTCCTCTAGCTGTAGATAGGTGGGGTCTCCTCTAGCTGTAGATAGGTGGGGTCTCCTCTAGCTGTAGATAGGTGGGGTCTCCTCTAGATGTAGATAGGTGGGGTCTCCTCTAGCTGTAGATAGGTGGGGTCTCCTCTAGCTGTAGATAGGTGGGGTCTCCTCTAGCTGTAGATAGGTGGGGTCTCCTCTAGCTGTAGATAGGTGGGGTCTCCTCTAGCTGTAGATAGGTGGGGTCTCCTCTAGCTGTAGATAGGTGGGGTCTCCTCTAGCTGTAGATAGGTGGGGTCTCCTCTAGCTGTAGATAGGTGGGGTCTCCTCTAGCTGTAGATAGGTGGGGTCTCCTCTAGTAGATAGGTGGGGTCTCCTCTAGCTGTAGATAGGTGGGGTCTCCTCTAGCTGTAGATAGGTGGGGTCTCCTCTAGCTGTAGATAGGTGGGGTCTCCTCTAGATGTAGATAGGTGGGGTCTCCTCTAGCTGTAGATAGGTGGGGTCTCCTCTAGATGTAGATAGGTGGGGTCTCCTCTAGCTGTAGATAGGTGGGGTCTCCTCTAGCTGTAGATAGGTGGGGTCTCCTCTAGATGTAGATAGGTGGGGTCTCCTCTAGCTGTAGATAGGTGGGGTCTCCTCTAGCTGTAGATAGGTGGGGTCTCCTCTAGCTGTAGATAGGTGGGGTCTCCTCTAGCTGTAGATAGGTGGGGTCTCCTCTAACTGTAGATAGGTTTTTTTAACATTGTTTTATGTTCCTCTTTGACACCTGTGTGTGTGTGTGTGTGTGTGTGTGTGTGTGTGGGTGTGTGTGTGTGCGTGCGTGTGTGTGCCAGGTCATTAGATTGCGTAACAGCTGCTGGTGGCTGTCGTCTGCTCTACAGTGTGTTACATAAGACAATTTGATGTTCAGAGTTATAATCCTGCCTGTGCTGCCTGAGCGCTTCCCATCTGGAATTTCCAGCCTGTCCTCGTCCTGAGCTCTCACAGAAAGGGTGCGGTTCCCGTGGGTTGGGGGGGTGGGGGGGGGCGGGGGGGGGGGGGGGGGGGTTGGGGGGGTGATATGAAGCACATTGGACAAGGCTAACTGCTAGCTGCTAAAAGTAAGACTGTCTTTAAAGCAGAACATTGTTTGTTTAAATGTATGAATCCGAGCATTCGCAAAATGGAGGAAGGTCTGGCGATGCAAGACCCTCCTCCACAGCGCCGTGGAGGAAGGTCTGGCGATGCGAGACTGTGTGTCCTCCACAGCGCCGTCGAGGAAGGTCTGGCGATGCGAGACTGTCCTCCACAGCGCCGTGGAGGATAGGTCTGGCGATGCGAGACTGTCCTCCACAGCGCTGTGGAGGAAGGTCTGGCGATGCGAGACTGTGTGTCCTCCACAGCGCTGTGGAGGAAGGTCTGGAGATGCGAGACTGTGTGTCCTCCACAGCGCCGTCGAGGAAGGTCTGGAGATGCGAGACTGTCCTCCACAGCGCCGTTGAGGAAGGTCTGGCGATGCGAGACTGTGTGTCCTCCACAGCGCTGTGGAGGAAGGTCTGGAGATGCGAGACTGTGTGTCCTCCACAGCGCCGTCGAGGAAGGTCTGGCGATGCGAGACTGTCCTCCACAGCGCCGTGGAGGAAGGTCTGGAGATGCGAGACTGTGTGTCCTCCACCGTTGCCTGGGAGATAGATTCTACTTTTAGTGAAAGCAGTTTGGTATTTCCATTTTGAGATGAACAACATGATGCTGCTCCAGCCCTGACTCCTTCTGGCATGTGTGTTGCGAGAGTGTGATGTTGGAGTGACAACAGATAAAAATAAAAATAAACCGTACATGGGGGGGGGATATGAAGACGATGTCACAGTGAATATCCTCCCAACAGCATCTGAAGATCACCCGACCTGGTGAGGTGTGTGTGTGTGTGAGCCTGTGCCTGCATGTGTGTGTGTGTGTGTGTGTGTGTGTGTGTGTGTGTGTGTGTGTGTGTGTGTGTGAGCCTGTGCCTGCATGTGTGTGTGTGTGTGTGTGTGTATGAGCCTGTGTGTGTGTGTGTCTGTGTGTGTGTGTGTGTGAGCCTATGCCTGCGTGTGTCTGTGTGTGTCTGTGTGTGTGTGTGTCTGTGTGTGTGTGTGTGTGTGTGTGTGTATGTATCTTACCTGCAGCCCTGTGAACTCACCAGGGTGCTTCCTGTTTGACACGTGTGTGTGTGTGTGTGTGTGTGTGTGTGTGTGTGTGTGTGTGTGTGTGTGTGTGTGTGTGTGTGTGTGTGTGTGTGTGTGTGTGTGTGTCTCTGTGTGTGTGTGTGTGTCTCTGTGTGTGTGTGTGTGTGTGTGTGTGTGTGTGTGTGTGTGTGTGTGTACCTGCAGCCCTGTGAACTCTCCAGGGTGCTGAGGTTAGTGATGAGAGAGTTGATGGTGTGTTGAAGCCGAGCTCTCTCATATATACGCTACGTGCAGCGCTGCATGCTGATTGGCCCTTTCATCAGACCACAGGCGCCATCAGTTCTCACAAAGTCCCTTGATGTGTGTTTGTCTCAAAGGGCTCATTCACAAATCAATTCTACTTTCATGCTACAAAATATATCTTTTTTTTTTACGGAATCTATGTGCAACTTCTAACTCCCTTTAGCATTTATCGTGTCATGCGTCACATTTTTTGTGTGACGTTCCTCGCCAGAATAACGCTCCCAGATGTTTGTACAAGCAGCAGTTACGACCTATATTTACATTTCTAGTGACGGCGCCCTCTACTGGCCGTAGAAATTATGATGTAAGGTGGTTTCATTTCCATAAAAGACCATATATTTATTGTACTGCACATTTCTGCTGCTCCTCTTTTCACCCTGTGTGTTGAGCTCTCTGTTTTAGCTACAGAGTGAGACATCTCAACTCTATACCATCTTTGTAGTGAGTCCCACATGCTCAGTAGCTCGGTAAGATCACATCAGCTAGCTGTTTGTTCCTCTAACTTTGGTCAGTCAGGGTTAGGGTTAGCAGGGAGACTTCTTCTAAACGAGGGTTAACCCTTTGCAACAGTGTTTTGACATTGAGAACGTTGGTATGTTAATCTAAAGGCCCCCACATCGTCACATACCCTTCACCATACCCCCCCCCCCCCCCACACACACACACACACACACACACACACACACATTATCACATACCCTTCACCATACCTACAGATTAACATGGGGTACTTTCCATAAATTCATCTCTCAATGCAAATCACACCAGCTGTTAGGCTAACTGACATAATACCATGTTAATCTGTAGGTATGGTGAAGGGTATGTGATAATGTGTGTGTGTGTGTGTGTGTGTGTGTGTGTGTGTGTGTGTGTGTGTGTGTGTGTGTGTGTGTGTGTGTGTGTGTGTGTGTGTGTGTGTGTGTGTGTGTGTGATGATGATGTGGGGGCCAAGGGAACTTCATCAGGATGCATCGTGTCCTGGATCCATCTAATAACTGCCTGCTGCCTCTATGGGAGTTTAGCATAGGGGTATGTATACATTTATACATACATTAGTTTATTTACAAAACATTATTCATTCACTAAGAAAATTGGTGTCCTTAAAGGTTGGATTTTTCCTCATTTTTTTAAAAAGGCTTTAAGATCAATTTCCAAAAGGTGATGTTTTTTATTCCTCTTTTTAGTCAACTTTTGCACGGGTGTCCGAATTTTTTCACATGGCTGTAAGTAGTTTTGGTGCCTAAACATAACCAAACTGTGACCATTTCACAACGTTAAAGACGTGTTTAAAATGGCGGCCTTTACGTTCAAAACCGCGACCGACGTTCTCCGGTTTAGATATGAGGTCGTATTTCTGCTGCCACTAGGGGCGCTATCAAAGGGAGTTGCAGTGAAGTCCATGTCTTGTGTTTCCTGTCTTGTTGTTGGCAGGTTCCCCCCCCCCTCCTATGTTTACTCGTGTACACATACAAAAGTTGCGAGGGTGGTTTTTCATCTCCCAGGCGCTAGGGGGGAGCGAGACGACCACCATTCAACCAGAAAACAGTGATATAACCATCACAATGACTCTGAAGATGTTAAGTACATTAAGATAAAAATACTGCATAGTTCCTCTTTATAAACAAGAAAAAATGAGTAATTTCTCAGTATTATTGAAAGTGCAGTTCAAGGCAATTAAAAGGCAAACTTTGAATATGTTGGTAGCGCCAACCACCGTGTAGAGGAGACAGTGGAGTGCAGCGGTTGTTATTATAGCGTCTACATCTGCCTTTGGTTTAAAAAAAACGTCTAGCGACTGCTCTCAGCAGCTGGAGGTCAGAGTTCATCCATCATTTTACACTACTACAGTAAGTACACATACACTGTTGAAGATCTCTTCACAGATTATCAACACATACTCATTTCCATTCAGATTACAAAGCTCCTTAGTTTGCCATTTTTAGCGCCGTCCAGCCAACCCGCTGTGCCGAATTTGGCGCCCAGCTTGACCTTCGTCTTACCAGAGATTACGAAGCCTCTGATAGGTTGACGTCATTAACAGCTACAATCAACAGCTGGTAGAAAACATTAAGCACAGGCCAAAGGTCAAGTCTGACATGTTATGACATGTTTAAGCCACAGGAAACTCCACATAAACATGTTCTCTCCTGAGTCCGTTAATAATGATGTAACCGTACTTGGAGAGCAACCATGTTGTGGCTTGTGTCATGGACGGCTCTATGGATCGCCATGGTGACCACTTTGATTCAGACTCATTGGTACAATATTGGATGGATTGCCATTTGTCTGGCTATCACCAGACCAGCTACATCTGTTAAGACTGAGCATCAGTCTGGGGAGTCTGCTCTGTGTTCTCTCTGCACAAGAGGCGGGACCAACGGGCGTAGTTCACATGACTCTGTACGCCATTGGATAGTCCTTCAACCAATCAGAGCAACGATCCGGGTGACGTAGCAGCGACAGCGGCATCAACGGGTTGCTGCGCGTCGGTGGCCGCCGTGCTGAATGTAAACAAGAAGCTGCTTGGTCGCTTCTCTATCGTCATCGTGTTAAACCATCCAATAGCGCGCCAGGTGGATAAGCCAGTCTGTGATTGGTTCCTGCAGATTTGTAACAGAAGCAGGAGAGATAAACGTACAGGTTTCCAGTCTGAGCTGCTGGGAGACCAGCAGATCAGACTGGTTTACCCAGACTAGATCAGACTGGTTTACCCAGACTAGATCAGACTAGTTTACCCGGACTAGATCAGACTGTTTTACCCAGACTAGATCAGACTAGTTTACCCGGACTAGATCAGACTGGTTTACCCGGTCTAGATCAGACTGGTTTACCCGGTCTAGATCAGACTGGTTTACCCAGACTAGGTCAGACTGGTTTTCCCGGTCTAGGTTGCCATGGAAGTTGGTACAGACATTCATGGTCCCCACAGAATGAATCCTAAAGACTTTGGTGATCCGTTGACTCCTCGAGGGCAGCGCCGTTCAAGGATCTGACATTTCATCACAATACACCATAAAAAATCTACTTAGACACATAAGGAATATTGCATAGGATGCACAACACAGAACAACACAATGTAAAGTAGATATGTGGAAATCCTGGAGCTTTCTTAGTGGGTATACTGGGTATACTGGGTATAGCTGCGTATCACGTAGACCAGTCATTCCCAAACTGTGGTCCGCGGACCAGTAGTGGTCCGTGAGGGTACTGCAGGTGGTCCATGGAAAAGCAAAATAAAATATAAAATAATATTTTTTTAACCATCATTTTACCATAAGAATGTGTAACTTGTGACTTGTGAGATTAATAATCCCCTAAAATTGCAAAAAGATTTTGAAATTTTGACTATATCCAAGCGTTCTTATCACTGTATAGATTTAATACTCCATTGCTATGGAAATAAGCCTGTTGTTCACATGAAGCTGATGATGCCCTCGGACGCTTGAGTAAATAATTAAATATGTGGCGGCTGTTATGAGCAGTAAACTTTCTCTTAATGAGCCTGTTGTACTGAACACCAGTTCTAGTTTTAATGCCAGTAGGACTACTAGGAGGAGCAGATTAATTCAGGTAGATTATTATATGTATTATGTGGTGGTCCGCGAAAATTCTTGATTACAAATATTGACTACACCACTGTCTTATTTGGTCACCTGGCTGAAAAAAAGGGGGCGTGGTCTACCTGTGGCTCTGGTTTAAAAGCAACAGGGTTTCCAGACGGGAGCGGCAGGGGCAGCTGAGAGAAGCACATGTTTGTGTGGCAGCTTCAGGAAAGATGGCTGAATGGATGATTGTGTTTTCAGACTCTTTGCACTCACATTTTTCTTTTCCCAAGTTATTAGTTTGTCAGCGTCTTAAATGAACCCACAATGACCAGTCCAGTCAGTGGCACGGCTAAGAAATGCCGACACGAGTGACCAGGCAAGCAGACCGGACCTGGCCAGCTGCCCGGGCTGGGCCAGACCCGGTGACCGCCGGAGGAAACATGCCAGCTGCAGACTCAGTGGAAAGGGCAGCACCGGCCCCCGGAGACAAGGTATGGTCACGCTCTCTGTTCAGGTGGCCAAGCGTTTAGGATGTATGAGTCATAGCGTGAGATGTAGCCAACCTCTGGCGGTAAAATCCTAGACAACAGAAGATAACCGTTACAGGGTTGGTTTGTAACGTCACATATTCTCTACATTTATCACATAGATTGGCACGGTATTGTTATGGTATATTCCTTTCATGAATCGCTATAACTCGTTAAGCAACATAATCAGGTCGAAATTCTAATTTGTTTAATATGTGATAACACAATTCCCCTAAACTATGTTGGGAAACAAACTGTCCAAGAAGAAAAAGAACTTGTAGTCAGAACAACTTGAAGTATTCTACGTACTAATTTATAGCAGTTTTCTGTCCGTATAGTGTGTTCACACTGGAAAAGTGACGATCAAACGGGGACCGTGAAACATAATCCTTTGTAATAGTATATTACAGTGTATGTTTTGTCTCTTCTATTGAGTAACAGTAAGTAGAAAGTAAGAAGTAATTTGTACATATTCATATTTTCATCTGACAAAACAAAGCAAAAGATGGCCTTGATTGAGGCTGTGGGAGTGCAGCATGAGTGGATGAAAGGAAAGACGGCGGGGGCGGATGGGTCGAGAGGTTCAAGCATAAAACGCTGTGGTATGTATTTAGTCTTTTGGGACCAAGTGTTGCTGTGGTTTTATACTGCAGCTCTAATGTCTATCTGATGTCTTTCAGATAGCGAAGTTTGACTTTCTGTTTAAGATTAGTTTTTGGGCATTTTTAGGCCTTTATTGACAGGCCAGCTGAAGAAATGAAAGGGGAGAGATGGGGGGGGGGGGGGAGGAATGACATGCAGCAAAGGGCTGCAGGTCGGAGTCGAACCTGCGCCCGCTGCGTTGAGTTAGGAGCTATCCGGGCACCCAATCTTTTTAATTGTTTGCTAATCATGCTAACTTCCAAGTTCTCCTGGTGTTTACTCTAATCAAACTGGGAGAAGTTAAACCAGTGGTGATTTTAGACCCCGAAATCGCATCTCAGCCCCCCTCAAAATTATAATAAAAAACTAATTCTATTTTTTATTTTTTTTGTATAATTCATTTTATTAACCTCCACCAGACGGATTACTTCACATTTGCTCTTCATATCCCTCTGGGAACTTTCCGTTGGAGAACGTTTGGGAAGGGGCGAAAATCCTGGTTATCTGATTGGATAAACCATCCGTCCATCACCAGCTATGTTGGTGATAGACGGACCAAATCAACCAATCAGATCAACGAAGCGTATGACGTACCAACAGAGCAACGACGACGCCAGGCTCCCCCTGCTGCTGCAGGCAGAGCACAGCTCGTTAGCTCAGCAAGCAACATGTCGGTAAAGGATATTTGCCGTTTGTGTAACGAGAATTTAGGAATAAAAGGCCCCGTTTCAGGTTCCCGGTCCATATTCCAGAAGAAGGATCCAAGAGAAAACAGCATTAGCGAGCGGCTAACAGAATCAGGGCTACCGCTGTCTGAACATGAGTCTAGATCAGGTCAGATCTGCATGCGTTGCTTCCGCTTGCTGAGCCTCGTGAGACCGCCCTGATCTCGCCAGCTCCTCGTTGCATCACACCTAAACCCGCCTCAAAACCAACGCTGATTGGTCGGTTGTTTGGTGAACGCCTCCAAATTTTCTCTGCCTCAAGATGCCAGACTGATCTGAGAGTGGAAAACTGGAGCTCGCCAGATCAGGATGGTCTCACGAGGCTGTCATTTTAGTGCTTCAAGTGAGAGTTAGTGAACTGTCGGTTAGTGACAGAGGACAAAGATCCTGTGTGTCTGTCGCCGATGATATGTACCTGGAACCCCGTCAAGGAGAGTTTTATGTTTTATTTCTTGATTGTTTACATGATCAATTCGTTTTGATTCTGGTTCATAAAGGGACTTTCATAGTTTTTTCATGTTATATTTTGCATTTATCCTCTGTTATTATAATAATAAATACATATACTCATTGTTATCCAGTGAACACTTTAGCAAGGTACTCTATCCGTGTCACATTCTCATTAGCGGCTGAGCCCCCCTAAAGGTCACATCTCTTCCTGTGCATGTTTCTACCATGAAGACTTCATCAGAGAACAGATTCTGGTAAAAAAAACAATAAAACTACTATAAATCCATACGAGGAATCTCAAAATTAGCAATAATAATTGGCATACCTGTCAAAATGGACAATTTTGAAAACACCATAACCACTGATATTACCTGCATTAATGGCAAGTAAACACTGTTACAAGGAAAGAGATGCATCACACAACAGGTAAATTGGATTAGATTATTTACACACACACACACACAAACACACACACACACACACACACACCTCTCTGCAGCCGGCCATGTTCATCATAATGAAGTCATTAGTCACCCGGTGCAGCCGTATGGGACTTTTATGTTTTTTTTTTAATGTATTTCTGTGGCACAGCTCTGAGCTCTTTCTGTCCGTGGCTCCACAATAAGCAGACAATCCAGTATACTGTTAACAGGATGAATGTATTGTTGATCCCTTTAGGGGGATTTGCTGATAAAAAAAAGATAAGACAATCACTCAATCAAAACAATCCTAAACTGAGGCGTTCCCAGGTCAGGATGGGGATATAATCCCTCCACCTAGTCCCGGGTCTTCCCCGAGACCTTCTCCCAGCTGGACGTGCCTCCACCTAGTCCTGGGTCTTCCCCGAGACCTCCTTCCAGCTGGACGTGCCTCCACCTAGTCCCGGGTCTTCCCCGAGACCTCCTCCCAGCTGGACGTGCCTCCACCTAGTCCTGGGTCTTCCCCGAGACCTCCTTCCAGCTGGACGTGCCTCCACCTAGTCCTGGGTCTTCCCCGAGACCTCCTTCCAGCTGGACGTGCCTCCACCTAGTCCCGGGTCTTCCCCGAGACCTCCTCCCAGCTGGACGTGCCTCCACCTAGTCCTGGGTCTTCCCCGAGACCCAGGTGCTAAAGGAAAAGCAGGTTTTCTTATGATCACATTATATTTCCCCAGCTGGAGGGAACATCTTAAAAAGGATTTTTTTGGAAATCCATTACCTGGGCTGCAGGTCAGAGTCAAACCTGCGGCCGCTGCATAAAGGAGTAAACCTCTATATATGGGCGCCCGCTTTACCAGCTGAGTTATCTGGGCGCCCCGTCAGAGGCTGATTTTGTCAGTAATCGTTTATCGTATTTCTACTGTCACCTTAAGTGTAAAGAAATCTTCTTTTATTTGTCTGAAGCTCCAGACAGTTTTCTTATTATCACGTTATTTTTCCCCAGCTGGAGGGAACTTTTTTTGGGAAATCCATTACCTAAGAGGCTTACCGGGTTTATGTTGTAATGAATGTTTTTACTAAGTGTCAGTTTTCCAGACCTGGAGGCTCCCGGTCTGGGGTCTCATTTATAAAACTGTGTATGTGATCTTTACTATAAAAAATCAGCCTGTCCAGACCTGGAGGCTCCAGGTCTGGACAGGCTGATTGGTTGTTGTCTTTGCTGTCGACCATGCACTTCTCCTTCTGGGTCAAAATTAAGTTTTTTTTTTTTTGACAATTTTTTAATATATTTTTGGTCACTTTTTATCACACATTTTTCTGTTTTTGTCATTTTTTTTTTCAATGTTTGTCACTTTTTTGTCACTTTTTTCGATGCTATTTTTCACTAACACCAACTTATTACCACTAGTTTTACACGTATTTTTGGAATTCATGGTCAATGAATCTCATTTATAGGAGATTATACTTAATTTTGAAATGATGAATGATTTTGACTAATATTAGAGGAACGTATGTTGGTGGAGAATCACCTATATGTATCTCAAAGTTTAGTAATTTCAATTTTTTCAAATGCTATAAAATTTAATACCCACAATTCAATGAAAGTAGTAATCGAGTACTTGCAGTTGTACTTAATTATTTGAGCAATTTGGTTAAAAAGAAACCCATATTTCTGATATAGACGTTTTGAGAACGGGTCAAATTTGATCCGAAGACGACATGAGTTAATACGAAGGTCTGTGTATTCTAAATTCCACTCTAACGTAGGTTTTTTGTAATGACGCATTAGTGGAGTTTGATGCTTTCGATTCAAGAGTGTACTTTCTCTTATTTCCCAGGTGTTTACAGAGTGAATTATCTGAAAACTGGACGAGGTCAGCCGTGGCAGATAGTGTATGAACGCTGCCGAGCAGCCAAGGCTGTTTCTCTTTCACAGCAGCAGCAGGTTTCTGCAATTTCAAACCCATCACCCAAAACAAATAAAATGATATTGGCTCTCTGAGGACTGATAACACACAGACTGGCCGTTTAGTGTATTCTTTCTCACTATCAACATTAAATATAGGGCCGTGCCCGTTCAAAGCATGCCTCTATTGGAGAGTTTTTTTTTAGCTACACTCTTAGTGTGACTTTAGCAGAGGTATGATGATGATAAGTATTGATTTAATATGCCGGCGGTAATGTTATTAGTGTTATAAGTAGGGTTAGTGCTCTCTTCGCCCTGTCAGGCTCCTAAATGACGTTCTCTTCTTCACAGCCACTCAATACGATGTAGTGTCTGGGTCGCCTCACGGTGCTCTGTACCCGGCTCAGTCACCTTTCTGTCGGCTAAACTCAAATACCAACTGCTGCCGATACGACCGCAGCACTGCAGCCGACGGTCGCCTACTTTTCGTAGAATATCATATGAATTGGTGAGCACGCATTTCCTTAGGATATCATATTACATATTGACACGTTACATTAACACTCATCCTGCAGACTGATCACATGAAGTGGCGTATGTATGACACGGCAATTCGTATGCCATTATTGGCGTGTTATCAAGACGCATACTTGCTTTTTAACAGGGTTAGTGTTTGTTTGTTTCCAGCTTCTTAAAGGAAACTCCCTATAGCAAAATGCATACATTTAAGTGATAACAGATGTTACATTTTGAATCCTCCTATCAGAGTTCAACACCTCCCCTCTCATGTTATTCCTACACATTCCACATCATATGGGCCCACTGGTCAGCTCCCAATCACTGGCCTTTAAGTCTCTAAACATCTGAAAACCAGTTCCTCTCAAGAGGCCGTGGTGTGTCGCTTCTCCTAGCTCCACAAGACTCACCCAATAATATCTAGTTTTCTGGCTTTAGCATGAAATGCAATAGAATACATCAATGTGATAAACATTACAATGATAGTAATAGTTTTATATGAAAATACACTACATTCTGCAGCACTGCAGCCGACGGTCGCCTACTTTTCGTAGAATATCATATGAATTGGTGAGCACGCATTTCCTTAGGATATCATATTACATATTGACACGTTACATTAACACTCATCCTGCAGACTGATCACATGAAGTGGCGTATGTATGACGCCAATTCGTATGCCATTATTGGCGTGTTATCAAGACGCATACTTGCTTTTTAGCCGTTTGACTCCATTGACTTACATTACCTTGCAATTGCGTGTGAATTGACGCCGTAGCGAGTAGTATGAAAGGGTGAAAATCTGCGTAGAGAGGTTTGTCGGGGGGGTGTACGGGTCAAACAACACAGGACTTTCACCCAGGAGACCGGGGATCGGGTCCCGCGTGTCATGTTTCCTTTCCACGTTTGTTGTTTTCCTAAACCCAACCGTAGCCTCGCGATAACACGCCACGTGGCTTTAGAAAGTGGCGTGTATGTTTACACTGTGACGTTGCAGACTGCCGTATACATACAGCATAGACATACATGTGGATAGCTCAAAATGCGTACAGATAACACGTCACGTGGCTTTAGGAAAGTGGTGTGTATGTTTACGCGAAGTCATGATGTCACGTTGCATCCTGGACTATTATCCCTGACCATTGCACACATTATATATACTGTGAACCTCTGCACAGCTCCTGATTATTTTACACACCCTGCACAAACCATACTACTCTTTCTAAAATAGTTCAACTTTATACTAACTTTTTGTTTATTCTGTATTTGTGTTCTTGACCGTAGCAGTACTTTGCTTTATTCTTTACTTCCTTGTTAATATGTTCTTTACTGTATGCACTCTATACACCAAGGAAAATCTTTTTGAGTCAGAACTGGCTTGGTAATAAATCTGATTTCGATGAGTTGAGTGGGTGTGAAGGTCACAGTTTGAGCGTGCAGCGCAGCCATTATTGCAGCTCCACAAAAGGTAAAAAGAGATGAGAAAGTAAGATCAGTGGAGGTTGGCATTTGGTATAAAATGTTAATGAATAGCAAGTGTATTCAGCTTTTTCTCTTCCCCTCCATCTTCACGCAGGAATACATGAATACATGTAATCTATAGGTTGGTAGAACAGAACCATCCTGAATAAAATACATGTAATCACCCAAGGTTGCAATGGCCCACTCAAACACTCAAAGTAAATATATATGTGCAGGTGTGTGGCACATAAGTCAGTGTCAATAAAACGGTTGATTTACAGGCTTTTGAGAAAGAAAAAAGCCAAACCCGTTCTCCCTCCGAACTCGTAACATACGGATGTTTGGCCGGCGGCTGTCAGCGTCTGGAGAGACGAAAGAGACGGGAGAGCAGCAGCTACACGGCGTTTAGAGAGTAGTATGTGAGGGGGAAATACCTCGTAAGGAGGTTGGTCGGGGGGGTGGATGGGTCAAACACAGGACTTTCACCCAGGAGACCGGGGATCAGGTCTTTAAAGGGGTGATGGAATGGAAAACCTTGTCATAGTTGAATAACAACAGTTTGGTGGGTAAATAGGACAATAGAACCTCAACATCCCATAGACGTCTCTTTACTCTGCAAATCTCACCATTTACTCTGAAAACGGGCGAATCCCAACAAGCCACCGAGTCATTTGGCTCTAGTCTTTGTCACGCCCCGACATTTACATAGGCTACACCACTGACCTGAGGTCAGCTTAGTCTTCTGAATCTAGGTCACGCAGATCTCTGCTCTTCCATTAATAAATTAACTTCTGAGACTTTTTTTATGCGAGAAATCGACTATGTAAAGCTCAAGCTCGTTTAGAACGAGTGAACGGAGACATGCTTGCAGGGGTTCACTCTCTCTGTGTGTCTGACATATGAGACCTGCTGTATCGTCTCCAATGTATGTGTGAGTGGTTCCTCGACCAATCAGCGCACAGCTTATCTAAATATTCATGAGCATACCATATTTGGAAGAAAAGCTGTTGTTCTAAAGAGAGCCATTCCACAGGGATGCAAAAGGGCCTGAAAAAAATCACCTGGGACATTTCCAGCCCAACCAGTGTTACATGTAAGGGATAATGTAGAGCGAGGCGGTTGTTATAGCGAATACAACCCCGACAGGGTGATAAGGACCCCGACGCGAAGCGGAGGGGTCTTGAATCAGCCTGAAGGGGTTGTATTCGCTATAACAACCGCCTCGCTCTACATTATCGCGCTTATTACATGGCTACTTTCCAAATAAATCAATAATTTGACACAAAATATTGATTTAAAAAGGAGTTTATTGATTTAAATACGATTGTATTTCTTCCGCTAAAGAAAATAGTCCGTTCCGTCTACGGTTGGAATCCTGCGTCCATAGCAACGTAAACTCTGTATCTGTTAAGCTAATGCAACCCTTCATCAATTACTCAACACCACCTTACGGGCTGTGGTAGTAGCCGTATATGTTATGGGGTGCTGCCGTGACAAATGACCCAGCTGCTGTTTTAATCACTGCAGGAATTGACACGACATTAGCTGACGCGTTGTAGTGAGCTAGCGGGTTATCAGCTGCTCGTATTCACATTAAACTGAACATTTCTGTTGACAGTGAAGTGAGACGAGTAAATGGCTTCATGTCCTCATTCATCTCGTTTCCTTTTTGCACAGCCGCTGCATGTTGACACACCCAAACGTGCAATGTAAGCTAACTAATTAGCGTTGTTCCTATACTACGGCTGAAGTTACTGCGTAGCGATCATAGACCGTATATATAGATGTAGAGATCATAGGCCGTATATAGATGTAGAGATCATAGACCGTATATAAAGATGTAGCGATATGCGCTCACCAGATCTGCTGTCATTGCTTGACTTGGAGGACAGAAGTTGCTCGACGGCGTTTCTCCACTTTTTGCCACAGCTGATACATTATCCGGACTTCTTTCGGCGGATTGATTGATAGCTGTCCTCCAGAGTGAACAGAACTGCGTCCATGGCAACGCTCTTCTTTTGCATGGCAACGGTGTGTTATGCTTAGCAGCGGTCTGTTATGAAGAAATTACAGACCGCATTCTACATTAGAATTCAACCAAGCCATGTAATAAACCCTATTAATGAAGGAACAGTGTGAAATACCTCATATAATCATTCTATCACCCCGTTAACCATCCTGTTCATACCACATGTCACGGAAACGTAAGCCCACCCACGACCTTTTCCTTAACATAACCGTGTCAAAAGGGACGCCAATAGTCCCGACCAAGCGCGCTTTTAACGTCAATAACAACGACAAAGGCACCTGACCAAGCGTCTGTATTTTGTGCTATAACACAGGTTCAGGGGCCAGGAAAAGAAGATACCGTATATTATGTAAGCAGCATAACATTTACACAGCAGGCAGTTAAGTACACAGAGACATCCAGAGGGAGACCTTTAACCGTGGAGAGTGTCACTGACCCAATCTCAATCTCCACTCTACGTTACCTGAGGCCTCATTTATAAAACTCGACTGTGATCGTTGTTATAGTAACCCTCCTCTGTCCTCTGTGGGTCAGGGAATGATGTGAGGAACCAGCGCTTCAGTAGCCTGCAGACATGGGGAGTTGGTTAAAACAGTCAATTGTTGGATCAATGACAGTGAAACACAAGCACGCTGCGTTCACCCACTGTGTAGGGAAACCGTACGTATCACTGCGTCATTCCAATTGTAGGTCGGCATGCCCAAACTCTCCGATCTGTCTGCTAATTCTCTTTGGAACGAACATGCACAAGACAACATGTAAATAATGGGGACTCACATGTTAAAAAGCAGCTTTGTAGGCTCATCATTTGCCTCATTGTTTATCTATTGTAGTACCTCCTGGCACGTTTATCCCTCACAACTTATGGAGGTCATATTTTTTCAATGTGCAATGAGAAGAGATACAGAATGCGATTTTTGGCATAAAATACATCTTTTCTGTTACAGTATTTAAAGGTTCTCTAAGTGTTGTCATGCGTTTTTTTTTTTAGGCGACAATATATTTTTTATCACATGCAGCAAACCTCTCACTATCTGCTAGCTGCCTGTCCCCTGAACACACTGTAAAAAACATCTCCTCACTATCTGCTAGCTGCCTGTCCCCTGAACACACTGTAAAAAACATCTCCTCACTACCTGCTAGCTGCCTGTCCCCTGAACACACTGTAAAAAACATCTCCTCACTATCTGCTAGCTGCCTGTCCCCTGAACACACTGTAAAAAACATCTCCTCACTATCTGCTAGCTGCCTGTCCCCTGAACACACTGTAAAAAACATCTCCTCACTACCTGCTAGCTGCCTGTCCCCTGAACACACTGTTGTTTGTTTGAATACTTCAAACGTCAACAAGTAGTAACGTCACCCAACATGGCTTAGAGCACCTTTAACTTCATGTTCCTCATATTGATTTGTTACATTCTGCCCGTTTACAATTTCATAACTGTCTTAAGCTGCAGTTAGTTCAGACAGAACTGTTCTGTCCCTGTTGGCCGTTAGAATGGCTTCACAGCCAGTTCACAGTGGCATTAAAAAGGTCTTTGCAAGGAGTTTAGGTTTCTGAAATCTGAAGATACAAGGTCAGGAGTGCCAAGGTTGCTGCTCTATTTCTTATCCCACGCTTTGACAAGAAAAAACATTGCACTTTTAGAAATCCTGCTGCAGCCCCAAATCTCCCCTTCACTTAGGAAGGGATCTGTGTATGACTGGCCTCCATCACTGTTATTCTATCTGATATATGGATGGATGGATGGATGGATGGATGGATGGATGGATGGATGGATGGATGGATGGATAGATAAACACACCTTTTCCATGCATTTATTTTAATTGAAAGTAAATGCAATACACAAAAGACACTTGCTTGAGAACATTTTAAAATAAATACGTGCATCATGATTGTATTCTGTGAACATACATCTTCATATATGAAATGAAACTTGATTGATCCCCTCAGGTGAAACTGGGTAATTACCCCAGTGAAGGAAGGTACAAAGAATCAAACACAACAGTGTAGAAAGGGAATCTTTATGAAAAAGCAATACTGTGTATAGTGATATAAATATTTTCTCTGGTCCCTCCCCTTGATGAAGACAAAAACTGCAAAAACCTCAAATATTAGTCAATGCACCGTAAGGTCACTGAATTAGTTTCACCATTTATAACTAAATGCATGAAGAATAGGCTGTACATCTTAAGTAACTTACTCACCGTTCAACAGTATGTAGGCTGCCCTACTCGATCCACCCGCGTGTTGGATAGCTGCTATAGAAACGTAGATGGCGCTTACGAGGCTGTGTGCCTCCCTCCGCTGGGTAAGTCAGACCACAATGTTGCACATCTGCTTCCCAAGAATCAAGTTAAGGTGAAGCAAGAGAAACGACTACAATGATCCAACTGGACTGAAGCCAAACAAGCCCCTGGCCCTGATGGCCGGACCACACAGATACTTAAAGGTGGTCTAAGCGATGTTGGTTGACGGCACTTCTTGTTGACGTTTGAAGTATTTTCAAACTAAATTAGGCTAGCTCGCCCCTCCCTCCTCCTCATCCCGTCCCCTCCCTCCTGCTCATCCCGTCCCCTCCCTCCTCATCCCGTCCCCTCCCCCTCCCTTCCGTGCTTCCGCGCACTAACCCCCCCACCCCCAAATCCTTCTTGTCGGTTATTGGCTGGAACGCTGGAAGACGGTTTGTTTGTTTGTTATGTTTGGTGGTGCAGGTTGGCCAGTTTGTTTTTGTTGGTGTTTGTGGAGCCTGGGCTGTCTACAGAGACCGTGGTTTTTTACAGTGTGTTCAGGGGACAGGCAGCTAGCAGATAGTGCGGAGATGTTTTTACAGTGTGTTTAGGAGACAGAAAAATTAATAAAACCAAAGAATTGGCATATCCAACATTTCATTTCAGACTTGTCGACCCCTAACAATCATACGGCAACCTTTTAGAAAATGCAGAGTTACACCTACTCGGGAAGCCTAATGACTTTGAGTCAGAATATTCATTGTTCACACAGTGTGGGGTTGTTATATAGGTGTTGTCAAAATGATCTCTTTGTAACTCATAACTACCTTAAGCTGCAGTTAGTTCAGACAGAGCTGTTCTGTCCCTGTTGGCCGTTAGAATGGCTTCACAGCCAGTTCACAGTGGCATTAAAAAGGTCTTTGCAAGGAGTTTAGGTTTCTGAAATCTGAAGATACAAGGTCAGGAGTGCCAAGGTTGCTGCTCTATTTCTTATCCCACGCTTTGACAAGAAAAAACATTGCACTTTTAGAAATCCTGCTGCAGCCCCAAATCTCCCCTTCACTTAGGAAGGGATCTGTGTATGACTGGCCTCCATCACTGCTATTCTATCAGATAGATAGATAGATAGATAGATAGATAGATAGATAGAATACACACCTGATCTCTTTGTATGATGAAATAAGAGTTATTGTAATGCTAAATATTTGTATTATTTACAGTACTTTTCATTTTTCTTACACATTAAAACAATATACCATTCTGGCGCAACTACTTGGATTGATAAATGCAAATGTAAAATACCCTATCTCGACCTATCTAACCTATCTCGAGTGAATTAATTTGAACTTTTTCATGTGCAGTTGCAGAAATATCTGAGAAAATAACCCTGAGTTGTGGAGATCAGCCTTGTACTGCACACCCAATCACCACCAGGGGAATAGAGTAATGTTCTTTCACCAACTACCCACGAATCCAATAAAACACCCAAATAATGAAAACGGCATTTTTCTTTTAATGTTGTTGTATATTTCTTTAAGATGGTAGCCAATTTTATTGCAGATGCACAGCAGCTGTGTAACAAAAAACAATTTCTACACTAATAATTGTCTCTGTCATGAAAAATGCTATGCATCTGCAGATTATATATATATATATATATATATATATATATATATATATATATATATATATATATATATATATATATATATATATATATATAAATGTCCAATGTCTGCTTCAGTGGCTGTTTTTGTAAATGAAGCCATAACTTAAATTGCAGCAACTTCTATCTTCACTCTTACTTTCTCCCTGCTGAAAACACTTTATTGCTTTCATTACATAGCACAATTTCTGTTGAGAGAGAGAGTAAACTTTATTGTCCCCGAGGGGACATTTGTCTTGGGGATAGTACTACAATGCACCAAATCTTCCTGTACCACAAATACCTTGAAAGAGGGCAGACTACTCATAGACTCAAGGTTTCCATTCACGCAGAGGGAGAAGAGACGACATATGCTAAGAGAGGAGAGTTAATTGCAGACAGCACATGATATGAATGAAGGATGGGGACCTCTGGGTGGAGAGAATCCCCTGACTCATCAAGCAGGCAGATTGGAGATGGGCCACGTGTTCAGCAGGTGGAGCCGGTGCCATGTCATTTCTCCGACGCTCCATTGTTCAGACCATACAGGATCCCATAAGGTAATGTAACCCCATTTCTTCAGGTCCTATCCCCTGACCAATCGGCTATCCTAACCTTAACCACTCGAGGTCAAATGAGCTGGCAACCCAGTAGCGGAGTGGCAATCGGGAGAGTCTGGACTTTTCACGGTGGGCCGGTAGTGTTTTGAGTCTGCGAGGGCTGGTCTGATAATAGTTATACATTGCAAGTTCTTAGCAACACCATCCGGCGGCCTGGTGTGTGGCCGCTGCCCCGCCGCTGCCCGCGGCCGCTGTTATGGGAGGAAATCCACAAAACCGGTCTTCGGTGAATCTCAGTCAGTGAATTACACATCTTATTCGGTATAAACATTGACTGTTTTACATGCATATTATATTCTGTTTTTGCCCCTTATTCCGAAAAAGACAATATTCCGACTAAGCTGTTTCCATGGCTAATGAAAGTTATGTTCCACTAATATTCCCATTTACATGTAGCCGTGCAAAATATGATTTTCTCAAGTGTTCCAGCGGTGGAGGACTTGTTGGAGCGCGTGAACTCAGCGTCCCTCTTTAATTCCTTCAAAAAGCTTTTTGAAAAGGTTGGCTCATATCCATATAAACCTGTTGACATCTGAGTCTTTGATAATGTTTAAAAGTAGCTGTGTTTCTCCTCCTTATCGGCTCTGCAGCCTTGCAGACTGTTGGCAGGTTGGTTTGTTTACAGCAACCATAACCATGCACAGAGCTGACTATAGTCCTGCGGTAAAAACCCTGATTGAGACGCGTATTCTGAATGCGCTGTATACATGTCCAAAGAATGCTTCTGCAACCCGAACAATACCAGGCATGTAAATAGTTCAAATTGTATTGTTGTTATTATTAGGATGAGATGTAGATGTATCGTCTCGTTTTCGATGTGAGTGATGAAAATAGACAGCGTGTGTGTGTTTGTGTGTGTGTGTGTGTGTGTGTGCGTGTGTGTTTTCCAGCTTGTCTGGTGATTGTTTGAGTGAGTACACCTGTGAGAAAGGAGGGAGGCGACCACGCAGCTTCCTCCTCTCTTCCTTGTCACTTTGTTTGCTGGCAGCAGGCTGTGGTGAGCCAAGCGTGTGTATTTAAACCTGTACCATGTAATATGTAATATGTAATATATATATATATATATATATATATATATATATATATATATATATATATATATATATATATATATATATATATATATATATATATATATATATATATATATATATATATATATAAATAAATAAATAACATGGTACAGGTTTAAATACACACGTACATCTCTCTCTGCTTTGGTAATCACCCGTGAAGCCATCTGCACAAGCTGTCACCAAAGTCAACAAACTCTTCCACAGGTTAAAGCAGCATTTCGTGCCAGTTGCAGTGCTGAAGTAACACCAGCGTGCCCAGTATATCAAAGTGTGATGGCAACCTTAAGCAATATGCTCTGAGCCCAAACTGAGCCCTGATTAACTGCAACGGAGAAACATCATTCCAGCTCAAACGCCTGGGGGAGTTCTGTCAAACTGCTCGGAGGAGGCGCTGAAAGAAAACCCATTATACTTTGGGATAGGAAATCATGGTGGGGTCACCTGTGGCACCTGAGATCTGCTGTCTGTCTTCATCACTCACCTGAATAAAAATGGTTCCCAGTTGCACAACACAGTTGTTGCATTGATGTATTTAACACCCCAGCTTGATTTTCCTACTCCTCATAACAGCAATCGGAACAGAATAATAATAGCAGGCAATGCTGCTTGCAGCTATATTATTTGGTTGTAGTTCCTTAATTTACTAAGAAATTCAAAAACTCACGATCACAAAAGGAACAGATTAGCTTAAAACATGTATCTGTCTCGAAGGCTTTAGTAATATGATTTATTTTATTAAACTAATTAACTCTCAGCCTACGTTCAGACTGTAGGTGACCAGGTCAGACTTCTTCAGAAGTAGTGTGAACAGTCAAATCAGATGTAGACCACTTCCATATGTGGTCCTGAATCAGATCAGATTTGTTTTTTATGGTCTTGTGTGTGTTGTAGCAGTGTTTTGCCATTGAGAATGAGGTGGCTAACCGTAGCATGCTAGCGCTAGCATGCTACGGTTAGCCACCTGGTCTCGGCTACTGACGTAGAAAGCCGTGCAGATGTTGACCAGCTCACCTGGAGACTGAAGGCAGGAATCATTCAGAAACCGTATCTCACTCAGAACAGCATGGATGGATTGGAAGTGTGTATGTGTGTGGAAGCACCAGAGACGCAAAATAACACCCCAAATCCCAGAAAAAGTGATTTTTCTATAATATGGGCACTCTCAGCAGAGAGCCTGTAATTTCTTACTCGTAGTGGATTCTAGCCTACTGCACAGTATATCACTATGGCAACTACATATTGTCTTATCCAGAGATGATGATTTCTTATTTACATGATCCAATATGTCTTTTTTTCTGTCTCTCTGTATTCTCTACAGAACAAATGGCCTGCATTACTGTGCTTTCAAAAGACTAAAATCAATGAATGTGCATATACTGTCTATATCTGCTACACCTCAGCTCCCCCTTCTCTGCATTACCGATGTGTTAGTATCGAGTAATCAGTAAACATGAGGCCTGATGGAATGCATATGAATCATAGGCTACGTTTCAGGTCGTTAAATTCTGATTAAAGGAAAACTTTTCAACCTCCGGCTATGTTTCACTGCATCGCAGTACATACAGATAAACGTACCCTGACACCAGTACATGCAGATAAACGTACCCTGACACCAGTACATGCAGATGAACGTACCCTGACACCAGTACATGCAGATGAACGTACCCTGACACCAGTACATGCAGATAAACATACCCTGACACCAGCGTCCTTAGCTCCTCGCTCAACCACTGGATACATTCAAATAGTATATAGTATAGTATAATAGTAAACTAGTATTCAGGACAGCCCTAGATCCCGACAGCTTGTAATAACAGACAATGATAATGAAATAATTATTAAAGGGCACATATAGTTATATTGCCAGACCTAGAGATAGTCTGGCTACACCACAGATGCATTATGGGATGGGAGGAGAAACACTGTATTGTTGGCATTATTCTTTATAAAACGTCCCAGTTAGAGAGGAAATGACCTCAACATGTAAATCTTTACTATCATTCCCTGAAAGAACAAAGCAGGTCTGCCCTGTTGCACAATCCAAATTTTCTTCCAAATTTGACATTTTCAGTGTGTAACTTGCTAGCTTGAAGTTTATTGTTGTTTCCCGGAGCGAACAGAGTTTGAGAACGCCAACACACGGAGAGAGGAAGGCGAGGGACAACACACGGTAGAGCCATGCGCAGGATGTCCGGCAGTAATCCTGGAAATGTACTTCCTTTTATCCGGACTAGGGCACATGTAATTGAGTTGGGAATACTTGATTGTTCAAGTCACCAAACAAAAGTCTTGTGTTGTGCATGACAGGTGATGAAAGAGAACACTTAGGAATAATTCTTCTTCAAAGGCTATTCCCAAGAGTAAGGTGATAAAATCATCACACAATCATTTGTCTTACTCACACCTCACTTTGCACCGGCTTTGTAATGCCTACTTAATGTACTTTATGTAGCCTTTTGTATTCTGTATTCCTGTATTGAATATTAAACTGTATGTTGTCCTGCATGCTCATGCTTTTCTTGGCCAGGTCGCCGTTGCAAATGAGAACCTGTTGAATAAAATAAATAAAAATCACACAATCATTGTATTCTGGCATTTGACAGGCATCTATTGTATTTTTCTGCTCTCACATAGATCCAGAAAGGCACTTAATAGCTCTGATGCCTGACATGTCCTTTTGATTTATTTAGCTCTTAACGTTTAAAGTGCTTAATCTGTCCTCCTCCTTTTTAATACTCCATAATGTGAAACACTTTGGAACACGTTGGCGTTGAGTTCTTTATGTGAACTATACACATGGTCAGCTTGACTTATGTGTTACGTTGTGGAGCTAAATGGAACATATAAGCTGTTTGTGCATTGAAGGCATTTCAGGCAAGGCAGATCGTTCTAGCTTGATTATGCTTAATGTCTGCTGTAAGACGTGTACTGCAGCAATTCAATTCATGTAAGTGTTTGGAGGCACAATGTAAGCGTACGTAGCAGCTGTTCGTGTAGCATGTCTGTGCCATTATTGTTATGTAATTTTAATGCAGTTTGTTAAACCTGTTTACAGTACATCTGTTCACAACGATACTGTCCGTGAATACAGATCTTGCTTTCCCAACACTATAAAGGTAATTAGTAGTTATCTGATAAGGTGAGGTCAATGCTAACTTTGTAGATTCCTTATTACAACATTACATTATTATAGCAAGTCAAATCAAAAGTAGACGTAGGGTTGGAATTACCACCACCATACAAATTTAGTAGATCGCATTATCACTGCTCTAATTATTTGGGGTTTAAAGCTCCTTGCAGTGCTACAGGTCATCAGTGGATCGCTCTTGAACAGCAGAGATAGAGATATTTTGCAGCAGCTCCCGGCTGGCACAGGACTCCCGGGGCAAGGCCGGACCGGCCACAGTGTTGCCCTGAGGCGGATGGCATAACCACAACTCTGGGGAAACCTACTACTATCGTTATGTCTAGGAGCTTTAACAGGGTTTGGCCCTGGTTGTACATTTGAAAATTACAGAAAGTAACGCTAGTTGCCAGACTAGGTAAGGATAAAAAGCCTACCTTTGTCATACACAGCTTTATGATAGGGCAGTGTTGTCTACCAAACATCCACTCCATCAGTGGACTGGGAGCATTGCATAAACCACACGGCATCCTTTGAAACTCAAACAGGCCAAAGCGGGTGCAGAAGGCAGCTCAAATTCAGTGCTCGAAGTGGGCCGGTACTCACCAGCACGCTGTACCAGCACGTCTACATTTTGCTCTTGAGCGTACCTGCACTCTTTCTTGCGTACCACTACTTCTCGCATGTAGCCGATACTCTACCACTGACAAAGCGTCAGTGTCAGAGAGATTGGTAATGACCCTAACGATACATAAACTACACTACCCAGAAGGCACTACGTGACTTACCTCAGATCTTGACGAATCACGTCAAGGCAAGCAGTCGGCCCACCCTATCAGAAGTTCGCTTCTCCACAGACGCTAGTTCAGAAAAGCTGTCTGATGCCTGCGGCCTGACCATTACAGATTTATCACTGCTGAAAACCTAGAAACTAAACAGAAGTGTGTCGAGTTTGTAAGTGGTTATGTTAGCGTGGCGTCAGAAAGGTACTAACAGAACGCGTGTGCCAGAGCCAGACACGTCATCAGAGGTCCAAGTCCAACCAGCAACATCAGGTACGATTCATGAGCTTCAAACTAACGTTAACGTTGATGTTAACGGAACAGCTGGCGTTAATGAGGAGTCTGCAGCTACCAACATTAAAGGTGCTGTAGGCAGGATTGTAAAGATCCAGGACTCAGCCCAAATATTTGAACATCAACAACTTCTCAGTCCCTCCTTCTCATTCCCCCCTTTCTGCTAAAGCCCAAAACGATCTCCTGAGCCCCTCCCCCCACAAGGGAGAATAAATGCGTGTCCCTGAGCAGTGATTGACACGCAGTTAGACACCCCCCCCGATTCATCATTCCGCACACAATAATAATGTAAATGATGTTCACATGCTGAGGTAATTCATGAGCTTCTTTCAAAAGTGAGCCTAACCGCATCCAAGGATGATATGATTGGTGGCTGTTGTGTAAGGGATAATGTAGAGTGAGACGGTTGTTATAGTGAATACAACCCGACAGGATGATCAGGAAATTATGATTTAAAAAGGAGTTTATTGATTTAAATACGATTTGTATTGCTTCCGCTAAAGAAAATTTCCGTTCCGTCTCTACGGTTGGAATCCTGCGTCCATAGCAACGTAAACTCTGCAACCCTACATCAAAGATGTAGAGATCATAGACCGTATATATAGATGTAGAGATCATAGACCGTATATAAAGATGTAGAGATCATAGACCGTATATAAAGATGTAGAGATCATAGACCGTATATAAAGATGTAGAGATCATAGACCGTATATAAAGATGTAGAGATCATAGACCGTATATAAAGATGTAGAGATCATAGACCGTATATACAGATGTAGAGATCATAGACAGTATATACAGATGTAGAGATCATAGACCGTATATAAAGATGTAGAGATCATAGACCGTATATAAAGATGTAGAGATCATAGACCGTATATATAGATGTAGAGATCATAGACCGTATATAAAGATGTAGAGATCATAGACCGTATATAAAGATGTAGAGATCATAGACCGTATATAAAGATGTAGAGATCATAGACCGTATATAAAGATGTAGAGATCATAGACCGTATATATAGATGTAGAGATCATAGACCGTATATAAAGATGTAGAGATCATAGACCGTATATAAAGATGTAGAGATCATAGACCGTATATAAAGATGTAGAGATCATAGACCGTATATAAAGATGTAGAGATCATAGACCGTATAGAAAGATGTAGAGATCATAGACCGTATATAAAGATATAGAGATCATAGACCGTATATAAAGATGTAGAGATCATAGACCGTATAGAAAGATGTAGAGATCATAGACCGTATATATAGATGTAGAGATCATAGACCGTATATATAGATGTAGAGATCATAGACCGTATATAAAGATGTAGAGATCATAGACCGTATATAAAGATGTAGAGATCATAGACCGTATATAAAGATATAGAGATCATAGACCGTATATAAAGATATAGAGATCATAGACCGTATATAAAGATGTAGAGATCATAGACCGTATATATAGATGTAGAGATCATAGACCGTATATATAGATGTAGAGATCATAGACCGTATATATAGATGTAGAGATCATAGACCGTATATAAAGATGTAGAGATCATAGACCGTATATATAGATGTAGAGATCATAGACCGTATATAAAGATGTAGAGATCATGGACCGTATATAAAGATGTAGAGATCATAGACAGTATATAAAGATGTAGAGATCATGGACCGTATATAAAGATATAGAGATCATAGACCGTATATAAAGATGTAGAGATCATAGACCGTATATATAGATGTAGAGATCATAGACCGTATATATAGATGTAGAGATCATAGACCGTATATATAGATGTAGAGATCATAGACCGTATATAAAGATGTAGAGATCATAGACCGTATATATAGATGTAGAGATCATAGACCGTATATAAAGATGTAGAGATCATGGACCGTATATAAAGATGTAGAGATCATGGACAGTATATAAAGATGTAGAGATCATGGACCGTATATAAAGATGTAGAGATCATAGACAGTATATAAAGATGTAGAGATCATAGACCGTATATAAAGATGTAGCGATAGACATTCACCAGATCTGCTGTCATTGCTTGAATTGAAGGACAGAAGTTGCTCCACATTTCCCCACTTTTTGCCACAGCTGATAAATGATCCGGACTTCTTTCAGCGGATTGAATGATAGATTGATTGATAGATTGATTGATAGCTGTCCTCCAGAGTGAACAGAACTGCGTCAATGGCAACGCTATGCTTTTGCATGGCAACGGTGTGTTATGCTTAGCAACGGTCTGTTATCAATAAAATAACAGACCGCGTTCTACATTAGAATTCAACCAAGCCATGTAATAATCAAACATAACACATTTTCATTGGTGATTCAGTTTATTAACACCATTGTTACAGTCTCATCATTCTGAATGGAGTGTAATTTAGCAGCACGTATTGATGTCTGCCACACAGATAATTACAAGTTCAGTGTGTCAACATGTAAGCTTTCGGAAAGTATTGAATGTACTTGGAAAGGGAAATGAGTGAGCTGGCGGCATACTCCACGAGGGAACACAACACTGCTGGTAAGCAACAAGGCTTCCTCTGTTCCAATTGCACTTTGATGGTGGGCAACTTGAAAAGGCTCAAAGTACTCATTACCTCGTCCATTCTCGCCGCTTCAACAGCCAAGCCCTAAATCATGTATTGTCAGCACAAGGTCTACACGCATTAATCTCTGTTATTCTGATGAATGGACAGATTGTTCTGCAACAAAACAACTACAATAGATGTAAACCTGGAGCAGGAGACTCAATTTATTCGAAATGTTCACTCGGTCCCAAAGCGTCCCAGTTACTGAGTCAATGCCGTAAACATATTCTTTGTAAATCTTTACAATTATTCCCCAAAAGAACCATGCAGGCCTGTCTTGTTTCACGATCCAAATTTTCTAAAAAAACTTGTCATTTTCAGCATGTGGCTTGATGGCTTGAGATGTTGTTTCCCAAAGCGAAGGGAGTTTGGGAACAGCAACACAAAGAGTGCAGAAGGTAAGGGACCGTGAGATTTGGGTCTGTTGTGTAGTATCCTTGAAGAAGACTGAGGACCGTAGCTGAGGAAGGCTCATTAAACTTGTCATCCCTTCCCGGGACTCTATCTACCAGCTTGGATGGGTACGAGGGACGAAGTTAGATGCCAAATGTGTAAATCTGAACTTTGAGGTGTGTGTGTGTGTGTGTGTGTGTGTGTGTGTGTGTGTGTGTGTGTGTGTGTGTGTGTGTGTGTGTGTGTGTGTGTGTGTCTGTGTAGCACTTTGAGTTTACAATGAAAAGTGCTATATAAATAAGATTGACACTGACATTAAATGTCCCATGTTGCCTTGAAGTAAAAAAGTGAAGTGGAAGTTGTGTGCATGGGCGATATAGGTGGAACTCAAAAATCACAAAATGTTTTACCAAATACCTCAATATCGATATTGCAACAATATTAAAGGGTGGACTACTAGTGCTTTCACAAAATATTTACACAATACGTGTTTAATAAATAATCATCAATGTGGGAGCAACTTTCTGACAACGATTTTGTACCGTATGGCTACAAACCAAAGGACGCCTAACTGAACGATAGATCGGCTTTTATACACCAGCTGATGCAATTACTGCCTAATCAGCTGATTGTCAAAAAGCTGTGGCAATATGCCAAGCATCAAGATCAATTAACACAAATTGTCAGTTTACAATGAGTCTAGTTTACTCCAAATATCACTGCATTTATCCACAATTTATCAAAATTAAAGTCATAATTTTGGCTCCATCAATCAATAATGTGAATATAATCACGCATGCAAATATTAGAACAGCTGGTAAGTTCAGCAAACTATCACAAAACATCACTTAACTGTAATGCACTCTTTAAAAACCAGGAAAAGACTAAACTTATGCCATATCACGATATAACGATACTCAAAATCTCAGACAATATCTAGTCTCATAGATATGTTGACATATTGCCCAGCCCTACTTCAAATAAACCTCCTGTACATTATGTTATATTTGTTTTCATGAAATTCTGCAGAATAAAAACTAAACTAAAACTAAGATATGAATGTAAAGGCGCCGACCCACCAGATAATCTGCCGTCTGACCGTCTGGCGAGGTCGGTGACTCGAGTCTGGCGAGGTCGGTGACTCGAGTCTGGTCGGTGTGTTCCGTGCCGTCGTCAGTCGGAGGAGCCGTCGGCCTTCATTTGGGACGATCTGACTTGTTGAATCGGAGGGCGGGCGGTCGGACTCAACGACCAATCTGATTGGTGGAGAGCTAACCAGGAAATGACAAGCGGGATGAGCGAGACGAACGCCTTTCAAAATCTGATGAAGATCTTTTAAACTGACCTTTGTTGATCTGAGATGAAGACAGATTCAGCAACTGCACGGCCGATTTCTCCTTAACATGTTCTCAGAAACACGTCACGATGAAATATTTTAGTAGAATATGAGATCGTATTCTGAACGAAACGCCATTATGGTCGGGGAGCAGCCAGACCCACGTGACGCGTTCGTCCAATCAGCTGCCGGTTTTCAATTTTTAGGCGACAATCCAGATTAGCGCCGCCTGCTGTCATGGAGACGTATTACGTCTCGCGCACGTGCAGAACGTACGCTCAAGTCGGCGTCTCTTCGGTGTGTTCTGAGGAACTTTTTGGACCGACTCGGGGATACTGATCAGTCCGACTGGCTTTACTGCCGCCGGTCGGCCGTCTGGTTGGTGGGTCAGAGCCGTCTGGTTGGTGGGTCAGAGCCGTCTGGTTGGTGGTCAGAACCGTCTGGTCGGTGGTCAGAACCATCTGGTTGGTGGTCAGAACCATCTGGTTGGTGGTCAGTCACTCTACAGTGGAGAGTAACGTGTAGTTGACCAAACTATCAGCATGAGAATGGCTGCAGAAGGCACTGGGAGCTTTGCAGCTAAATTAACCAGAAGGGCAAATCCCATTTTAATATGGTGATGCCAGACCAAAGTTTTTACATAATTTATCCCATCCCATGGCAGCGTTGGCGACAAGCCAGATCATGCAGTGGCTGATTGAGGGGGCGATTGGCAGGGAAATCCAGGATTAGGTGCATTTCTGGGAGGCTGCACAGTTGAGTGGGCGTTGAAGGGAATCGGATGTTGAGTCAGTGATTGCTGGCTGAGTCATTATCGTTGGGAAACATCTGGATCCAGCTCTGCAGGTGGAACGTTTGCTTTGTTGCCATCTGCGTGGTATAAGTTTTTGTTATGTTGGCAATATGGGAAGTAGGGAAGTGATTGAATGTGTGCTATTTAATGTGGAAGTTAAAAAAAGGATCTAATATTTCATCATGTGATTGGAGGTAACATATATAAGCATAAAGCTTTAATACTACAGTTGGTTCAAAATATTCCACTTATGTATTACTTATTTATGAATTAAGTAAAGTTTTCAACATTAATTTCCATCACAAAGGGGATGGGAGAATGTGACAGCCCCAGCGCCCTTCACCCTGGTTCCTCATAGTGTGCATGTGTTGGTTCCTCGTAGTGTGTATGTGTTGGTTCCTCGTAGTGTGTATGTGTTGGTTCCGCATAGTCCGGACACACTCTGCCTTTCCCATGAAAATAGACCTTCACGCATGCTTCTGGGACACGGTGTGACGCGGCTGGTGGAACATCAAGTAATGACTTGAACGGTCGCGATTGCTGGAGGGGGTCGCAGTACCTCGGGAACGCAGCACAGATGCGCCTGGTGGAGAAATGGGGTAAGACTAAGTACTGTTTCGGCAGTGGTGGTCTACAGGTTAAAGAAGCGAGCTTGTGACCGGGAGGTCGCCGGTTCAATCTCCAGACCAACAGGATCAAATCTTGTCCCTCCCTCATCACCACCACTGAGGTGCCCTTGAGCAAGGCACCTTAACCTCCAACGGCTCCAGTGGAGCTGCTCAGTGGCCAGCAGATCAGACTGTGGTTGGACTGGGCAGCTTCCAGTATGAATGGGGAACTGTGGGAATGTGACAGGTCCTGTTGACAATGACAAGTTGTTCTCAATCCACTTACCTGGAGAAATAAAGGTTAAAACAATTTTTTTTATTGTGTTCTGTCCGAATTCTTTAACAAATTGATGCTTTGGCAACATTGTTATTGGAACTTCCGTGCCAATGAAATTGAGAAAATATTAAATAAAACAGACATGGCAGTCTTGTCTTTAAAAAAAAAAGACAACTTCTCATTATCATCGAGGACCTGTCACATTCCCACAGTTCCCCATTCCTACCTGGAAGCTGCCCAGTCCAACCACAGTCTGATCTGCTGGCCACTGAGCAGCTCCACTGGAGCCGTTGGAGGTTAAGGTGCCTTGCTCAAGGGCTCCTCAGTGGTGGTGATGAGGGAGGGACAAGAGCTGCTCTTTCACTTTCCACACCCAGATTTGATCCGGTCGGTCTGGGGATTGAACCGACAACCTCTCGGTCACACGTTTCTTTAACCTACTGTGGTGTGTGTGTGTGTGTGTGTGTGTGTGTGTGTGTGTGTGTGTGTGTGTGTGTGTGTGTGTGTGTGTGTGTGTCTCAGGAAAGGGAAGTTTGGAGTATCCTGCTGGAGCTGTTGCACCCGTGACCCGACCCCGGATAATCTGATGACGTTGGACGGATAGATGGATGGATGGAGACTCGACAGTCATCATTAAAAACACATCAATAAGCCACACAGTTGCACTGGGTGACATGTTCCTAAATCACAAACACACACTGTGGTTTACTTTGGCTCAATTTACACCGTCCTGCTCCTCGCTGCTACATGCTCCTCGCTGCTACATGCTCCTCGCTGCTACATGCTCCTCGCTGCTACATGCTCCTCGCTGCTACATGCTCCTCGCTGCAACATGCTCCTCGCTGCTACATGCCCTGATCAAGTTCTTCATAATACTGGAGGTCAAGGTTCAAGAATGTCCATAACCAACGTTTACATTATTGAAATGAAGGAGCTGGGAATCAAACTAACAGCAGCCATCCTAAAATATGAGCTGGTGATGATTCTGCTCACGGCCCCAGAAACGCTTGCTGCAGCCTCCCACTAAGAGAAAATAAAGCGCTCCAACATGTCCCTGAGTGGAGAGAAACGTGATTCCTATGATGAGGTTTTTATTTACAAGAGGGAGGAATAATCTGCCATGCCAGGCTGCAAATAATCTGTGTGTGTGTGTGTGTGTGTGTGTGTGTGTGTGTGTGTGTGTGTGTGTGTGTGTGTGTGTGTGTGTGTGTGTGTGTGTGTGTGTGTGTGTGCTTTCCCCCTGAAGCATGTAGGCTACAGATGTTCAGCCTCCTCTCTCTCTCCCTCCCTCCATCCCTCCCTCCCTCCCTCCCTCCCTCTCTCTCTCGTAAGGATGAGTGCAGACAGTGTCACAGCATCACACACAAGCCCATTCCTCTCGTGCAGCTGTGGCGCGGCAGAGAGCCTGATGCCGTGACCGCGGACACATCCATCCTCTTCTGAGAACTATGCGCTGCCGGCTGAGCGCTGCTGGAATGAACCGACTGAGACGGGCTTTCAACGGACTCACCTGTGGATTTGCGCCGTCAAGATGCCTTATTTGACCAAACCTCTGATTTTACTTCTATGTCTGGTTGTTAGCGGGGAATGCCGTAAGCACGGCCACCGGGTGCGGAGATGGACCGGCACCGTGGAGACCCAAAAGCATGGCACGTAAGTGGAAAAAGAAATACCTAAACACATATCCAGCAGATAAAAATAAATAACTTTAATTTAATTGTCATTAGCCTATCACCTATAACTGCTGGTTAATGTAGACCTTCATTAACTGGGGTCTATGCAATGATGGCTTTAAGATGCTCAAGAGAAGTGGAGCTCAAGGATTATTATTATAATCACCAAAGGAAACAGAAGTCAATAGAAGTCTCATATCGAACCAAATTACCTGCAGATGGTTGTTTATGTGCTTTTTAGAAATCTGGCATATTTACTGACATGTTTATTTATATGCACTGTCCCTGTCACATAAAAATAAAGAAAGGAAAAGAAAAGATGCATTATGGGTGAAATGTAGTCTAGGTTCTATCGATATGGTAAAGGAAAGTTAGAAATGTAACTTTCCTGACTCTTATAATTTTTCTTTTTCTTTTCTTATTTTACTGTAGGGGTAAAATAAGGTTTTTCTTTACTGGATTTGGTAAAAAGTGAAAAGTCTGAGATTTGTGCACTGCAGGCATGATGTGTGTCAGAAGTGGATCTCTTTGCAGAATGATGGCATCTTGTTTAAAGGCATGCAACAGTCGGTGCATGTTAACACTCACAAACAAAATCATTAACAAATGTATTAATTAATTTATCACAGAATGAGTGGAAGACATGAAACTGCTATTTAAAAAAACTGCATTTTAAGTGGTTAATGAACTGCAGTTATGTGAGTGCTCAACCAAACATTCACCCACACACATCCATACAGGGAGAGAGGTGAAGCTGCCTGCAAGACACTGACTTTGGGCATCAGGACACGTTGATATACTGTTATAACATACGCATAAGCATATCCTAATGCTATACTATAATAATAGGGATATAATAATACTATACTGTTATAACATACTCCCTAATGCTTTACTATAATAATAAGGATATAATACTACTATACTGTTATAACATACGCCCTAATGCTATACTATAATAATAAGGATATAATACTACTATACTGTTATAACATACGCATAAGCATATCCTAATGCTATACTATAATAGGGATATAATAATACTATACTGTTATAACATACTCCCTAATACTTTACTATAATAATAAGGATATAATACTACTATACTGTTATAACATACGCCCTAATGCTATACTATAATAATAAGGATATAATACTACTATACTGTTATAACATACGCCCTAATGCTATACTATAATAATAGGGATATAATAATACTATACTGTTATAACATACGCCCTAATGCTATACTATAATAGGGATATAATAATACTATACTGTTATAACATACGCCCTAATGCTATACTATAATAATAGGGATATAATAATATTATACTGTTATAACATACAACCTAATGCTATACTATAATAATAAGGATATAATAATACTATACTGTTATAACATACGCCCTAATGCTATACTATAATAGGGATATAATAATACTATACTGTTATAACATACGCCCTAAAGCTATAATAGAGATATAATAATACTATACTGTTATAACATACGCCCTAATGCTATACTATAATAATAGGGATATAATAATACTATACTGTTATAACAAACGCCCTAATGCTATACTATAATAATAAGGATATAATAATACTATGCTGTTATAACATACGCCCTAATGCTATACTATAATAGGGATATAATAATACTATACTGTTATAACATATGCCCTAATGCTATACTATAATAATAAGGATATAATAATACTATGCTGTTATAACATACGTCCTAATGCTATACTATAATAGGGATATAATAATACTATACTGTTATAACATACGCCCTAATGCTATACTATAATTATATGAATATAATAATACTATACTGTTATAACATACACCCTAATGCTATACTATAATAGGGATATAATAATACTATACTGTTATAACATACGTCCTAATGCTATACTATAATAGGGATATAATAATACTATACTGTTATAACATACGCCCTAATGCTATACTATAATAATATGAATATAATAATACTATACTGTTATAACATATGCCCTAATGCTATACTATAATAGGGATATAATAATACTATACTGTTATAACATATGCCCTAATGCTATACTATAATAGGGATATAATAATACTATACTGTTATAATATAACATATGCCCTAATGCTATACTATAATAGGGATATAATAATACTATACTGTTATAACATACGCCCTAATGCTATACTATAATTATATGAATATAATAATACTATACTGTTATAACATACACCCTAATGCTATACTATAATAGGGATATAATAATACTATACTGTTATAACATACGCCCTAATGCTATACTATAATAGGGATATAATAATACTATACTGTTATAACATACGCCCTAATGCTATACTATAATTATATGAATATAATAATACTATACTGTTATAACATACGCCCTAATGCTATACTATAATAGGGATATAATAATACTATACTGTTATAACATATGCCCTAATGCTATACTATAATAGGGATATAATAATACTATACTGTTATAACATACGCCCTAATGCTATACTATAATAGGGATATAATAATACTATACTGTTATAACATACGCCCTAATGCTATACTATAATAATAGGGATATAATACTATACTGTTATAACATACGTCCTAATGCTATACTATAATAATAAGGATATAATAATACTATACTGTTATAACATACGCCCTAATGCTATACTATAATAATAGGGATATAATAATATTATACTGTTATAACATACGCCCTAATGCTATACTATAATAATAAGGATATAATAATACTATACTGTTATAACATACACCCTAATGCTATACTATAATAGGGATATAATAATACTATACTGTTATAACATACGTCCTAATGCTATACTATAATAGGGATATAATAATACTATACTGTTATAACATACGCCCTAATGCTATACTATAATAGGGATATAATAATACTATACTGTTATAACATACGCCCTAATGCTATACTATAATTATATGAATATAATAATACTATACTGTTATAACATACGCCCTAATGCTATACTATAATAGGGATATAATAATACTATACTGTTATAACATACGTCCTAATGCTATACTATAATAGGGATATAATAATACTATGCTGTTATAACATACGCCCTAATGCTATACTATAATCGGGATATAAGAATACTATACTGTTATAACATACGCCCTAATGCTATACTATAATAATAGGGATATAATAATACTATACTGTTATAACATACGCCCTAATGCTATACTATAATAGGGATATAATAATACTATACTGTTATAACATACGCCCTAAAGCTATACTACAATAATAGGGATATAATAATGCTATACTGTTATAACATATGCCCTAATGCTATACTATAATAGGGATATAATAATACTATACTGTTATAACATACGCCCTAATGCTATACTATATTAATAGGGATCTAATAATACTATACTGTTATAACATACACCCTAATGCTATACTATACTAATAGGGATATAATAATACTATACTGTTATAATATACGCCCTAATGCTATACTATATTAATAGGGATATAATAATCCTATACTGTTATAACATACGCCCTAATGCTATACTATAATAGGGATATAATACTACTATACTGTTATAACATACAACCTAATGCTATACTATAATAATAGGGATATAATAATACTATACTGTTATAACATACACCCTAATGCTATACTATAATAATAGGGATATAATAATACTATACTATTATAACATACGCCATAATGCTATACTATAATAGGGATATAATAATACTATACTGTTTGACACTGTCCTCTCCAAAGAAACGCCTAAACATGGACTTAGAGCGTAAACTTTGACATTGAGCCTGAACATTAACATTGAGCCTGAACATTGACATAGAGCCTGAACATTGACATAGAGCCTGAACATTGACATAGAGCCTGGACATTGACATTGAGCTTGAACATTAACATATAGCCTGAACATTAACATAGAGCCTGAACATTGACATAGAGCCTGGACATTGACATAGATGCTAAACATTAACAGAGCCTGAACATTGACATAGAGCCTGAACATTGACATAGAGCCTGAACATTGACATAGAGCCTGAACATTGACATAGAGCCTGAAAATTAACATTGAGCCTGCACATTGACATTGAGCCTGAACATTGAGATAGAGCCTGGACATTGACATAGAGCCTGGACATTGACATAGAGCCTGAACATTAACATTGAGCCTGAACATTGACATAGAGCCTGAACATTGACATAGAGCCTGAACACTGACATAGAGGCTAAACATTAACATAGAGCCTGAACATTGACTTAGAGCATACACATTGACATAGAGCCTGAACATTGACATAAAGCCTGAACATTGACATAGAGGCTAAACATTAACATAGAGCCTGAACATTGACTTAGAGCATAAACATTGACATAGAGCATAAACATTGACATAGAGCCTGAACATTGACATAGAGCCTGAACAACTTTGCAGGGTGGAGCAGGCCATATTGGGGCCCTCATCCAAACCCACCCACTCAATTAAATTCTGTTTTAAATTCTGACCACTGTTCTAGAACCTACCACCAATCAGCTTTGGTTTCTCATAACCATGCCCACTTTAAGCTATGACTATGATCTTTCCCCTTAAACCTTGATCTAGTATTTTATTTGTATTTTAATATGATTCATATTGCCGTATGTATTAACAGCCATAGTCTATAGTCTATAAACAACACAGGACTGACCACCACGAAAAAACGAAAACGTGTCTATGTACACAAATCAATAGATTAGAAATAACGTGACCATTTCACAAACTGCCGTGAGACCGTGTTGCCGTAGGAGATCATGGGCCGACAATACAGAATAAAAGACTCCCGCACACTGCCTTGTCTTCACTCAGAGATATTTCATAACGTTTCGGTACACAGAACCTTCAACAGGTTATTTTTCATCATGTAGTTATTGTCTTCCAGACTGTATGAGAGATGAAAAGACTTGGATACTCGGTGCTCAAGCGGAGAATGTGACAATGACTCACTCAGACTTCTGACTGGATGGATCCTAAACCTTATGAAAATGTCACTTTATGATGTTTTATAACATTAATATGAGTTCCCCAGCCTGCCTATGGTCCCCAATTGGCTAGAAATGGTGATAGGTGTAAACCGAGCCCTGCAGTATCCTGCTCTGCCTTTGAGAAAAAGTAAGGTCAGATGAGATATGAGAATATCAGCGTCTGATGCAGTGTGTGTCAGATTCCATCATGCATACAACGTCAATTGGACACACGAGAGCAGGGAGGGCAGTTTTTATCATTTTCATTTTATTTTTTATCATTTATCTCTGCTCGCTTGCAGAGAAAACGTATATGTGTTATAGCTCTGCCAGGGCCCCACCATGTCAAGCCCATCTCTCCTCAGAGGTGATTTAACAGCATGTGGTCTGAACAGCTCCACCGCCATCACAGTTAGTCACATTATATACTGATAATTATCACAGCACGACGTCCATCCAACCAGTGGCATGTCTGCAGTCAGTTGACTGTTTTGCTCGAACACAGGGTTGATCTTCACGTTTCTCAAAAAGACATTTGCATTCTCTCAACCATAGTATGGTAAGTATAGCTTCTGTGTGAGCTTTCAGCTGCGGACATTTTATGTATGTGTGGGCTTATTTGGAAGTCTGGAATGCAGATTTTGCAAATGTGAAAAAATGAGAAAAACAAATTGGGTTGGAAAAGGAAATGCAAGGCCAATTTATGCAGTTCTTGTTCTCAGTTGTCACAGCAGATTGCATCAGTTTTCTCCGGTGTTAGTGCGTTGCTTTTTATCTCTTCAACACTAAACCCCAGTCTGTCACTTACTAGTTTGGATCGACGACAGTTTATTTTCAGGACAAATAAATGTGTGTCAAAACGACAAACTTCGAGATAGCAAGGTACGCACTGAAAGTGTCAAGTTTTGCATTGACACTTTCAGTGTTTTTTTTCTGCTATCCCAGAATGTGTGTGTGGAGTGGCCAGATCTGACTCCACAGCGCTGTGAAGATAGGTCTGGCAATGCAAGACTAGTCACGTACCTTCCCCCTGACAGTGACTGTCATTTTCCTCTAGCTCCTTGGCAAAGAAGCCTCCAGATGTGACCAAGTCTCGCAAAACAAAGACGGAGCATCTGATCAAAGTAGACGATCACGACTTCACCATGAGGCCAGCATTTGGAGGTAGGTGTGCAATTAGATTATTTTTTTCTGTTGTATACATACAGGCATTTATTAATGATCACATTCACATATGGACACAAACTCAAGGTCCACTTACTAGCTGTTTCTTGATCTTTTAACCACATATCCTCTTTCTAATTGCTTAGCTTTATTGTAAGCTGCAAAAACAATAATCGTAAAGAAAGAAAACCTGGTGGAGGGCTCCTTTATAGTAGACCTGTACGTTTATCTCTCCTGCTTCCGTTCACGAATCTGCGGGGACCAATCACAAACTGGCTCATCCACCTTGGCGCGCTATTGGCTGGTTTAACACGATGACGATAGAGAAGCAACCAAGCAGCTTCTTGTTTACATTCAACATGGCGGCCACTGAAGCGCAGCAACCCGTTGATGCCGCTGTCGCTGCTACGTCACCCGGATCGTTGCTCTGATTGGTTGAAGGACTATCCAATAGCATACAGAGTCATTTGAACTATGGCCGTTGGTCCCGCCTCTTGTGCAGAGAAAACACAGAGTAGACTCCCCAGACTGATGGTCATCGGCTGCTGATTGCCAGACTAGTCAATTAGTGCATCTCTACATAAAACATTGTATGTTTTTATTAAGTGAACATTAAACTGACAATTCTCATCAACAGTCAGTACAGGCCTAGTGTCATATCTCTTTAACATCTCTTTTGTGCAACAGCCCCCTGGTCTGGTGGTAGCCAGACTACCTTTATAGCACAGTTGTTTTTAAAGCTACACATATCCATAACAAAGGATATGATTATTGATATTACAAAACATGCTCCCACCTGTGATGCTACAATAATCAAAGGCCTGCCTGTGGAGTGTGTTGAAAGACAATTATAAGGTCAGTCATTGACTCTAAAATAAACTTTAGTAGGAATTGCGAGGCAGTCCATCACCAGCATTTGTCTTGCCTTTGAAAATAGTCCAGTTTTAACATCGATGTAACAACGCTGACCCTTTTCTATCAAAACTTTATTGAATCTGTGTTGTCTTTTTCCGTTGTGTCTTGGTTTGGGAGCCTATCCCCCCAGGACAAAAACTCCCTCAACCAAATCATAAAGTGGGCTAGTAGGCTGATAGGTGAGTCTTAACTCAGAACAACTCAATTTCTTTGGATAGTTCCCATCCTTTACATGGCGAATTACAGCTTCTCTGCTCTGGCCGTCGTTGTGTGGCTCCTAAGGGTAGAAGCAAGCGCTACAGAGATAGTTTGGTAAATGCAGCGATGATGCTATTGAATAAAACTGGAACACCTGATGCACCTCATCTATAGCAATTGGAGATCTTCAGGCTCCTGTCAGAGCAGTGATGGGAAAAACTTACAAAATATTGACACTTGGTCCGTGTCTCTCACCATCAGATACGACACAAAAATTACCCTTTAGGGTCTGTATGGAACGCACGGGGCAGAGCAGCAGCTTGACCGCGGCGCTGTCAGATGATGTTGTAATATGAGCGACAACGGTAGACAAGTAGTATGAAAGACCATTATCCACGTTGGTTGGGGGGGTGAATGGGTCAAACAACGCAGGTCTTTCACCCAAGAGACCGGGGTTTATGTCCCGTTCTTGTCCCGCGTGTCATTGAATCGTACGTTTTGTAACCCCACCAACCATCTTTTCCTAAACCTCCCGCTTTTGTGCCGCGTGTCAGTTAAACGTACCTCCTGACCCAGAGCGTCAAAAAATGACGGCAAAAGTCCCGACCAAGCGCGTCTAAATATGACGCCAAAAGGGCTAGACGCGAGTCCCGAAGGCGTCAAATAGTGACACTCAGAGTCCCGACCCAGAGCGTCTAAATATGACGCTAAAGGAGACGTTTTGGGTCAGTAAGAAACGCCAGAGACACATGACCAAGCGTCGATGGGAGTGAGAATGTGTCGGTCTGCTGTATTGTAGCGACGTTTGTTTGAGAGTGTCTGTTATGATGTTTTATGATGAAGTTGATGTTGATTTTTACTTGGACTGCTGTACCCCGTCTGCACAACAAACGTACCCTCGGGTAGTAATAAAGAAGCCTAATCTAACCTTTAATCCTGTTGGATGTGAAGCCGGGAACTAGAAGCGACCTGCATGAAGACAGGGATGGAGGAAAGATTGTATTTGGTTGACCTGGGGGTGTGTGGCCTGTCCTCCCTCCAGCTTAAAAAAATCAAAAACCAATTGCATGTCAGCACTTCGGTCTGCCCTCATGTCTCGTATAGTCCTGGGTGTCAGAACCTCTGATATGTTGGCCTCTTTCATGTTGTTGCTGGATCGCAAGAAAAACTGGATCTAAAGCTTTATTTAAGCTTTATTTATCCAGGTAAGTGGATTGAGATCAACTTGTCATTGTCAACGAGGACCTGTCACATTCCCACAGTTCCCCATTCATACTGGAAGCTGCCCAGTCTAACCCTAACCCTGAACCGGCGACCTCCCCGGTCACAAGTTTAAGTTTCTTTAACCACTGCCCCCAATGTCATTGGCTCTTCTGGGTTTTTAAGATGAATATCTCAGTGCGGTAGATGCTAAACCATTAAGAAGTTGCTCCCCAAGTTATAAACCATCCCATTGGAGTTGTGCTGTGTGCAGTTCACAAGATGTTTCATACTTGATATCTTTTCAAGGTATGAGTTGAATCTAAAGTGGTATTTTATCATTAAAATACTTCAGAAAGTAGCTCATGGCTCAGTTTTTGTTCATATGCTTAGAAGTGTATGCCTCTTGTATCTCTTTTGTGCAATCAAATGAAACTTTGGGATCGCTTTCATGAAGAGAATCGGTTACTAAGATCCACCCAAATCCCTGCTCCGAAATAGAGCGGCGAAGGGATAAATCTCCCTCTGACTCGCCTTCCTCATTAACTGAGGCCGCTTCTCCCCTGTCTCCTGGTCGACCGTGCACTTGTCCTTCTGGGTCAAAATTAACACTTATTTGAACCGTATTTTTAAATATTTTTGACACATTTTCTGACGTTTTTGTCACTTTTTTCCACGTTTTCTATGTTATTTTTCACTAACACCAACTAGTTTTACACGTATTTTTGGAATTCATGGTCAATAAATCTAATTTGTAGGAGATTGTAATGATGATGATTGAAGCAGGTCACAGTGGAAATGAGACTAAAAATAGCCGTGGTCCAGGCACAACGTCCCGAGAATACACGGCTCTAGTCGCATTAGTATTTGACTCTCATACTCCACCCTGTTTCCCTGGAAAGGGATGTCCCCTCCAGATGTGTTTAAACCTGTAGCTTGTTTTTTTTTTATATTGAATAATACATAAACATGTTTTTTTCACCAAAACAGATCAGTAAGCTACTGGCTTAGACGCATCAGAATGAAAGAGGCTGAAAATTGAAAAATGCTCCTAACACACCCCACCCCTTCCTCCACATAGGCAACAGCATGACAGACTCAGAGCCCAAAGATAAGCCTGTTGTTGTAATTCATATCACAGACTTGATGTTGGTAAGTATGGATATCAAGTTGCATTTAACCCTCCCATTGCCTCGGGTCTAATCTGACCCATTTTCAAAAAGTTTCTATATCAGAAATGTGGGTTTCTTTCAACCAAATTGTCAAAAAATAACATGGATGGTTCCGTACATCGCTCTTCACAAGTAAGATACATGATCAGTTCACTACTTTCATTGAATTTGGGTGTTTTAGTCAATTTTATAGCAGAAAATGCGCCGAAACAAATCAGCAAAAACATCAGAAAAAGTGACAAAAACATCAAAAAACACTGAAAAGTTTACATTTTTACACAGAAAATCAAAGTTGCACGGTAGACAGGAGAGACAACACAAGGGTTGATAAAGAACGGTTAAGTTAGGGCATCCATGACTCAGTTTCAGACAGACAACATACATTTACAATGGGACAATACATAGAACAGGTAAACCGCTCCAGTGCTATTCAAGATGCTGGAATATCTCATACATACCAATGAAAGTACTGACCACCATGACATACATGGAAAAGTAAGAACTGAATAAAATATTCTAAAAACAGATACATTAATAGATAATATATACACAAATACAGGCTCCAGTAATATAATGCGTATATACACAAATACAGGTTCCAGAAATATTGTGTGTATATACACAAATACAGGCTTTAGAAATATTTTGTCCAAATTGTGCAGTTTTTCTTACAGCTTGTTAATCATGTGTGATTGCAGCTGGGACAAATCTGCTTTTATATTAATTGGTTTTAAAAACCTCTTTCCAGAAGGGAGCAGCTGAACTTCTGCCCACAAATCGTCCTCAACTGTCGCCGTCTTTGCGACGGCGCGGGAGCTGCGGGACCGTTAACGCATTTTCAAACTTGTGAATATGGCGGGCAAGGACGCTGCAGCGGTGGTGATTGAAACACCGAACTCCAAACTATGCAAATGTTAAAAAAATAAATACTATTACACTTCAGTTAAATAATGAGAAAACAAGCCGGTAGAGATATTTTGTCGGATGAAAATACAGTATTTAGTGGTAATGCCACCCGGCCCAGTGTAGCATTAAAAAGAAGAGTAATTTCCGGTCACTGCATAATGTCCGTGTGAGATTTGAGACAACACTACCCTGTCGAAATGTAGGTGCAACACAAGTGAGTACATAATGTACACAGAGTACTACATGTAAGTGTACTTACAGGACACCCCAATAGCCTACGAGCAACACGTAGGCTGTTTGTGCATTATGTCAGCACGTTGTGTACATTGTGTCATTTGTGCGATACGTAGGCTGTTGGGGTTGGGCAATATCTTATTGTGCATGTGCTGTGCTACACTTATTGCGGAGAATGCAGCCGACAGGGTTGTTCAATCAAAAATGCCACTGAAAGGAGTAGTTAATGTGCTAACTATATATGTATATGGAAGCATGCTTTTGCTGCATGAGAGTAAGAGTTGAGGGATGCTTATTTTCTGTATTTTGTGTTGTCTTTGTAAAGCTGCGGAACAGACAGAGTCCAAAACAAATTTACAATAAAATAAAGTATATCTTATCTTATCTATAAGTATCCAAATTGAGACACACTGTGAGAGATCAGAGATACCTAGGTCAAGCCTCCAAAACACTTGCTCCAACGTGTCACATAATGCAACTACCTGGTAAGCACCCATGGATTTCAAGTCTCACACCCCCAGTTCGTAATGCAGGCTCTTTGATCTCACCATGACGTGTACTGATGAGTACATACTGTATGCACTGCAAAGACCGTTGCATCTGTACATGGCTGTCTTTCGGTGAATAGAGGGCAGCGAGTGTGGCTAACGTGTGGGGTGTATTATTGCTCTTAATCCTGAGTAAAACAACACATTAAGCTTGTTGTTAATCCATGCTGAAGGGAAGGAGAGAGAGAGCCCATCGGCCAGATCGTTTGATGTATGGGCTCCGAGCGACTCGTGTTATGGTCTGTTAACGGTATACAAAAGACACTGTGTACTTTTCAGACAATGTGGTGGCTTAGCAGTGTTGGGGATTCACGTGGGGTTGTTTCCTACTGCGTATTATATTTCCTCCACCTAGCTCTTAAAGGCATACTGCTGGATTCAGTCAGGCTGTTTTCATGAACCATTCGTACATATAGCTACAAAAAGTGATGCACTGTAATTTGTATGTATTCCACATATTTTTTGCTGTATCAACCCGTTCTCACTCCAGACGTTTGGACGGCGGCTGTCAGAGTCTGAAGCGATGAAAAAATCCCCCTTCAGCATGTTAGTAGAACGTAGCGGGGAGAGCAGCAGCTACACGGCGTTTAGCGAGTAGGGAGGTTGTTCGGGGGGGGGGGGGGGGGGGGGGGGTCAAACACAGGACTTTCATCCAGGAGACATTACATGACATTACATGTCATTTAGCTGACTGAATATGAGCACTTTAGGTACTTGTTCCTCTTTATTTATCCAGTGAAAGTACAGTACAGATGTGGGTCTTTTTTTCCAGCGACTTCCTGCTGCACGCGCCCTCATTCTGGGAGCTTTGCCACGGAGCAGTTTATAATCTTTTAGTCACAAAGAAGGCCATAACAACTTTGATATTCCATTTCGAGGCTCTTAAAAGAACTTGTGTCATAAATCAAGTGATTGAACATCAAGTCTTACAATAGCACGGGACGATACCCACCAAACGGGGCTCTGACGGCTGCTGCCACAGTTTGTAGAGAATCAATTAGAAGATTGTTCCAAGCTTGCTACATCAAAGGAAACTGTAGTAATGAATTGATTCAGGCTCGCTGCCGCTTTTGTCATTTCAAACCAAATTAAAAGGCACTTTTGAAATATGTGCATAATTAAATGATTTTGTATTTTCCAAAGACGTTCAGCTTGTTATAAAAAATGTCACAAACAGCAGAAATGTGTCATGATTAGGCCTGTTACAATTATAACATAATCATCTAATTGTCAATTATTTTACATAATTGCGGATTCTTTGTTTAACAGCAAATTAATTGCTAACATTAGCTAAGGTCCCAAGGCGTCTGACTGGTAATTGTTGATTTTGTTCAGATATGCCAAATAGTAATTATATTGTAAGCAAGTGATTATTCATCAGGTCCTCCCCCCCCATCTGGTAACATACGGACGCTTGGTCAGGTGACTTTGTCGTTGTTATTGACGCTAAAAGTCTCCTTTAGCGTCAATAACGCGCTTTATCTAAACGTGCTTGGTCGGGACTATTGGCGTTCCTTTAGACGCTGTTATGTTGAGGAAAAGGTGGTGGGGGGGGCTTACGTTTCCATGACACGCGGGAACAACGGGACGGTTAAAGAAGAAAGAGACTTTAGGAAACGTGCCACGTGGGACCTGATCCCCGGTCTCCTGGGTGAAAGTCCTGTGTCTGACCCGTCCACCCCCCCCGACCAACCTCCCTACGAGGTGTTTCCCCCTCACATACTACTCGCTAAACGTCGTGTAGCTGCTGCTCTCCCCGGTATTATTGTGTGCCGTGACGGACTGGCCATCTGGACAAATGCCAGAAGGGCATATATATTTAAAAAGATTGCAACCATATGAGAATTGTACTGTACGGTAATGGATTGTAAATTTAAGTGAACGAGTTACAAGAAAAGTATTAACAAAATGTAGTCAAAGAGACAATTTATTGTTAATCGCAATTATTTCTGAGACCATTAACTGTACAGCAACATTTGGGATTGTTCCAGCTCTAGTCATTTGCGTTTATCCCCGATCACCAAAGTGACATTCTGTCCCGTGAGGGGACGTGAGCTCAGGGGAACGCCACAACAACAACCACCACAGGGTTTGTTTTGTAGCTGAAGCTTTAAGCAGTGCTCAGTGATGGACAGCTACCATCTGGAGACTGTAGACCCAACGCAAAACAACTCAACAATCAGGACCATTTGTTTCCTTCAGGGGGGAGATTCCGTTCTCTGCCCCTAAGATCCAAACATGCCCACCTTCGTGCCAGCATCCATCTAGTCTCACATTGCCAGATGGAGGAGGGTCTGGCTAGTCCACAGAGCATTGTGGGATGGGAGAAAAACGTGCTCTTGGTTTATTCATTCTTTAAACCAATCACAATCATCTTGGGCGGTGCTAAGCTCCGGACGGAGCCACGGTGCCTCTGCTAAATAGCCTCAGGGAGGAACTTGTTTTGGTGGAACATGTGTACGTTCAGAAGTAGTTTTAGGACAGAAAGTGTAGCTAGCTGTCTGGATTTACCCTAGAACCTTTGTGTTGGCGTTAGAACACCAACACAAAGAAAGAGGAAGTGGACGGGCAACCGGCCGAAAATGAGTCCGGGAAGTGGAACGTCGTTGGTATAGACTAGCATCCACCAGACTGTTGAACAAACAATAACAGCAGTCTGGTGGACTCCAGACCTCAACCTATTAACCCTTCCCACCCCTCTTCTCCTACCCACAGGTTTGTTTTGTATTTTTAAGTAGTTTTTCTTAAATTCTCACATAAGATTACTGACTGATTGTGTAAATGTGCCTGGCCACAAATTTTTTTTTTGGAGTATAGCTTTAGCTGCTAGCTTCACTTCCCCCAGTCTTACTCAGCTTGCCTGCAGTGTTAGCCTAGCCTAGCCTAGCCTAGCCTAGCTGTGCCTCTCTGCATGGCACGCCCCACTCCAGCAGATTAAGCTGGCAGCAGTTACTCCTGTTTACAGCCCAGATTAGCACAGGCACCAATCTGTTACGCCATCAGGCAGCTGTTACCCCACACATGACATTTTGTCCCAATGGAAGAACAGAAAACTGGCTGTAAACGAGCATCCGGTGTCAGTGAGTATTTTGAGATTCTGTATTTAAGGGAAATTCTGATATTTGATCAATTGTGTGCCTTATCAACTATGTGTTTATTGAGTATGGAAGTCTGTGGCTGCCAATATTAAATTGAAATCATATTGAAATTGCATTTTCCATTTGTGTGCACAACGTATATGGAAAACAGGAAATTGCATTGACAAATAATATTCAACATACTCCAAAGTATAAAACAGGTACGAGGATATTGAATGGAAAATAGACATTTCAGTTTTACTATCCTCTCCTTGTCTCCTCTCCTCGTCTCCTCTCCATCACACCTAGTCTCTCCAGGACATCTCCTTAGGCTGTTATTTCTCAGATCCACCCTGAGCACAGCTGCTACTGTATGCCCTATCTTCTTTTATCACACACACACACACACACACACACACACACACACACACACATACACACACACACACACACACACACACACACACACACAGCCTAGGGGGAAAGGAAACTCAAATACACTCTTACAATCTTCCCATGTTTGTATACTGCTCAATATTGTTATTAGGGGGAAGTAATATAAGTATGTTGGTGAATACCATGCATGATGATTTACACAAACAGTCAAATGCTACCCGCAGTGAACACACACTTTGCAAAGTTGATGAAAATTAACATTTCTGATCCAAATATGATATTAGCTTTCAATAGTGAACTGATGCCATGGGCCACATTTAAAAAATCAACAATCATTGATGGGTGCATTAAGTTAAATGTTGCTGACATGCATTTAGTAAGGGTTGGCAGCGCTGTTAACATTTATTATTCTTGAGCAAACACTTTCATATACATATACAGTGTAACCTATATAAGCTGTATACCTGTATAACTTATGGGAGTGTAAACGGGTGGGAGTAGCTGAACAGGATGTGACATAACGTGATTCGCTGTGAAACAAAGTCAGTTCAGAGGGGCAGTGCAACGTACTTCCTGCAGCGTGTATGTTAGCGCCATCCTGTGGTGATCAGAGTGTAACTTACTTCCTGCAGCGTGTATGTTAGCGCCATCCTGTGGTGATCAGAGTGTAACTTACTTCCTGCAGCGTGTATGTTAGCGCCATCCTGTGGTGATCAGAGTGTAACTTACTTCCTGCAGCGTGTGTGTTAGCTCCATCCTGTGGTGATCAGAGTATAACTTACTTCCTGCAGCGTGTGTGTTAGCGCCATCCTGTGGTGATCAGAGTGTAACTTACTTCCTGCAGCGTGTGTGTTAGCGCCATCCTGTGGTGATCAGAGTGTAACTTACTTCCTGCAGCGTGTTAGCGCCATCCTGTGGTGATCAGAGTATAACTTACTTCCTGCAGCATGTGTGTTAGTGCCATCCTGTGGTGTTGGCGCTGGTGGTGATGGTGCAGTGGATATGACGCATGCCTTTGGTGTGGGAGATCTGGGTTCAATTCCCACTGTGATACATCAACAAATGTGTCCCTGAGCAAGACACTTAACCCCTAGTTGCTCCAGAGGTGTGTGACCTCTGACATATATAGCAAATGTAAGTCGGCTAAATGAATGTAATGTCATGTGATGGTGCTCAGAGGACGAAGCACTGAAGCACCTCACAGTGTTGGAAAAACCAGATCCACATTTGCTTTTTGATTTAACGTAGCTCATTGATTTAGAACAGTAAACAGACAGTTTCACCTGAACTCCTTTAGTAGGTGTCCTACATCACTTTTTTATGGACATCCAGCAGCCAATCAGAATCGAGTATTCACCCAGGGCTCGGTTGGAAATGTAACGTAGTCATATTTTCAAATCTCCACTTAGCTTTTAGCCCTATGGGATTTCGTGATGCCATCCATGAGTCTGTTGTCACAGAAACTACTGGGCTCTACATTAACGCCCCCATCAGTCTGGGACCGGTCCGAGCCGGACCCTCGTTGAAATAAAGACACTTGCCGCCGGGCCATTGGCTTAATTTGTGAATGAGAAGGGAATGCTCTATAGCAGCGGTGTCAAACTCCGTTTCCCAGAGGGCCACACCGGAAAATAAGAATCACATCAATGTTTAGTTTATTGACATGTTTTTATTTAATCAAAAAAGAAAAATCTTTGACTGTATTATTGCATGCCTCATATACTCTTCTCACTTACAACTTGGTCAACATAAAGCCCCCCAAAAAGTAATGTAGCCATCAAAGAAAAAAGGTCAGAAAAAGCGAGGGAAAAAAGTTGGAAAATGCGTCAAAAAAAACGCTGGCAAAAGTTGCTAAAACGTTGAAAAAAAAAGTGCCAAGAGCGTCGACAAAAGTGACAAAAACTTCAGAAAAAGCGCCGAAAACTATGTGGGCCAAAATGTATTATGAACCTAAATTGTTCTGAGGGCCGGATCTAAATCTGCCAAGGGCCGGATTTGGCCCACGGGCCTTGAGTTTGAAACATGTGCTCTATAGTGTCGAAGGCTGCCGTTAGATGTAAGAGCGAGAGGGTGAAGCAGTTACCTGAGTCAGCAGCTAGAAGGAGACGCATATCCTGTACTGTGAAGAGCTCTAAAATCAGACTGTGAGAGCATCAAGCCATGTATGACCAATGTGCCCCACACTTGATGGTATTGTCCCAGTGAGGGAAGAATAATCACTCCACAGCCCCTCATCTGAAGAGCTTTGATGGCTCTAATCTAGCGTTTAGCATCTCCGCTAATCTCTTTGGATTGTAGACTGTATTAATAAGTGATGCAAAGTGGTTCAAATCGGCTGTAAATGTTCCCTCCACTTTAGCTGGATCTATGCCGTGTGTGTGTGCATGCTTTCTGGTGATATGTGAGAGGGTCACATGTAATGTTGCTATCCTTATGTGGGGGTCAGAGGTCATGACAGAGATGTTATTTCTCACCAACAGTCAGTACAGGCCTAGTGTCAATGTTCACTTAATAAAAACATACAATGTTTTATGTAGAGATGCACTGATTGACTAGTCTGGCTGCCATCAGACTGACCATCAGTCTGGGGAGTCTGCTCTGTGTTCTCTGCACAAGAGGCGGGACGAACGGCCATAGTTCAGATGACTCTGTACGCTATTGGATAGTCCTTCAACCAATCAGAGCAACGATCCGGGTGACGTAGCAGCGACAGCGGCATCAACGGGTCGCTGAGCTTCGGTGGCCGCCATGTTGAATGTAAACAAGAAGCTGCTCGGTCGCTTCTCTGTCGTCATCGTGTTAAACCAGCCAATAGCGCGCCAGGTGGATAAGCCAGTTTGTGATTGGTTCCTGCAGATTTGAAACAGAAGCAGGAGAGATAAACGTACAGGTTTCCAGTCTGAGCTGCTGGGAGACATCACATCACCAGCAGGTCGGTCTGGGTTTAAGTAAAAAATGTGACAAACGTCACCGTGAGTTCACGTGGAAGTAAATGCGTTTTTTATATAATCCCATTCACTGAATGGTGAACGTTATGTCCCTAAAACTCACATTAATTAGAAGTCTAGTGTAAACTGCCAACCCGTTGTCACTCCGAACTCGTAACATATGACGTTTGGACGGCGGCTGTCAGCGTCTGAAGAGACGAAATAATCCCCCTTCAGCGTGTTAGTAGAACGTAGCGGGGAGAGCAGCAGCTACACGGCGTTTAGAGAGTAGTATGTGAGGGGGAATACCTCGTAGGGAGGTTGGTCGGGGGGGTGGATGGTCAAACACAGGACTTTCACCCAGGAGACCGGGGATCAGGTCCCACGTGGGACCGTCCCATTCTTCCCGCGTGTCACGGAAACGTAACCCCCCCCCATGACCTTTTCCTCAACATAACAGCGTCTAAAGAGACGCCAATAGTCCCGACCAAGCGTGTTTAGATAAAGCGCGTTATATGACGCTAAAGGAGACTTTTAGCGTCAATAACAACGACATAGAGACCTGACCAAGCGTCCGTATGTTACCAGATGGGGGGGAGAATATGTTGCTGTAACCGTTAAGGATACAGGTGGAAATGAATAATGAATCCCTGACTTACTTCAGTACACAGAAACACAACTTTACAGTAACAACTCTAAGCTGAGCAGAGGAAGGCAGCCAGCTGGTCAGAACGGTTTCTCATGTACTTTGACGTGTATCTGCTGATGCTATTCTTTTGTTTGGCAGGGCCGGCCATCCCTGTTGGAGTGGACGTTCAGGTGGAGAGCTTGGACAGCATCTCTGAGGTTGACATGGTAAGAAAACCTCCACAGCTGTTTATCATGTGACGGAATATGAAAGATGATGCGTGTCTCAGTATGAGGGAATATTATGTGAAATACATATGCGGTAAAGTACATAATCAAATCCTTATTTGAATCATTTACAACAATTTTGAAAGATATGTTTGCTGAGGATTTTGTTTTTATTGGTTTTCTTGCCTGTACTTTTTTTTTTAAATGTTCAATGAACTAATTAAACTGAATATACAGTTTCATACCCACACATATCACTTTTCACCGTATTTACAGTAATATCCTGGCAGCAGCTTGGCCAGTAAACTACTGTTTATTTCAGTCTTTTTGGAGTTCAGGTGCATTCTGGGCGTGCTGGTCTTACAGGGAGGTGTGTTCAGGTGCATTCTGGGCGTGCTGGTCTTACAGGGAGGTGTGTTCAGGTGCATTCTGGGCGTGCTGGTCTTACAGGGAGGTGTGTTCAGGTGCATTCTGGGCGTGCTAGTCTTACAGGGAGGTGTGTTCAGGTGCATTCTGGGCGTGCTGGTCTAATAAACGTGTAACAAGCGTGATGTTACTAATAAACATATTAGGGTGTAAATCCTCCATCATAACAGCAACGCTCCAAGGTCCAAACACGCCTGGCTTTTAAAGGGAATGGGAGATGATCTCTGATTGGTTGATTGCATGTTACGCCCAGAACACACCTCTGATTAATGAAGACACTAAGAACAGCCCTTTAGAACCAGGCGCCCGGCACACGGACACTTTTTACCGCCGTCAAACTAGCAGAAGTGGATTTGGACACGCCCTAAACACATGCTGGTTTACACGCCTGGTGCAGACCAGGCGCTTCACGCCGTGACCTCAGATGGTTAAAATAGGGCCCACTGTGTGCTTACATAAGTACGCTTAAACATTCATACACTAGGCAAAATGATGCTCTGCAAGATCTACTATATAAACCTGCTACTGTGCATAAGTTGTGTGTTTTCTTCTGTTCCAGGCTTTATGTATATAATTAGATATGGCAAATATGTGGTTATCGAAAAGCCATTTGATAATATCACTATCCAGGAACATTCCTACCTGAGGTGGTCCTTCATCAAATATATTAATAAATAAGTATTTTTCTTAGATCATTATAGAATGGGCAGTACATTTAAAAATTCTCCCCTTCACCAAGATCACAGCAGGGACACGGTCTTTGATTTTCCTCAGTTCTAGTATATTGACCAGTTTTAATAAGTAATGTTAGTAAAGCAGAGCGGAGCTGTGCACAGAGAGAGCGCAAGCTCTTTGGTAGCCTAGATCATACACACTATATTATTTACTGTCAGGGCCAATATTAATCTTATCTTATCTTTTGGAATGACTGAAAAACCAAATCAGTGTAGAACAACTTGTTGATATACAGTATTCATGCAAGTCAGCCCTATACTGTTTCTTCCAATGCAATGAGGAGTATGAAATGATCAGCAGATATGATTGCGAAGACAGTTTATTCCATCCCATGCAACTTATAGTTGTTGTTGTTTTCTCTAATGGAAATGGTTCTCTGTCTCTCTGAGCCTGTTCAGACGTAGAAGACTGTGAAACGTTGAGTAGCTGGATTCCATTTTTGTCGCTTGGGAAGTTGGCAGTTGGGCAGAATAACTGTAACACGAGAAGGGAAACAGGAAAGTAAGGCAATCTAATTAAATGTTGACAACTGAGGACTGGAAGCAGGTAAACAGCGGCCAGTCTTTATGTTGCTTTTTGATGGCCACAGCAGCCAGATTTCCCTGGTTGTTCAGCTCCTGTCAGTCATGTTTGTCAGAGGACGTGGGCTTCGTTTCAACACTGGTAGGGACACATACAAAGTGGAGGGTCCTCGCCTAGAAAATATATAGCATTAAACACCATTGTGTCTTTTTGCACCACTTTGTTTCATTGGGTCTTTAAGTCATTGGTTTTGACAAAAGGATAGAACATAAATGGGTCCAAACCAGTTCCATGATAGATGGAGTATGGAGGAACGAAGTGGGGCCTTAAATCCAAGAGTGGACTTGTGGGATGGATAGAGTGGCAGCGTTTGCAAGGTCGAGTGTTTACACTAAACACATGGGGAAAGTACCTGAGCTTTCTGGAGGGCTCCGAGGGGGCCATGCACTGTGGAGAGACGTATGTAATGTACTCATGGTCATTAAGGTCTGCTGACTCCTTGTCCCTAGAACGACTCAAACATAGCGGAGATCAGGCATTCTCAGTCGTGGCCCCGAGGCTGGGGAATGAATTGCCTTCACATTTTTAAATCACGACTCATAACTCACTCTTACTCATTGGCTTGAGAGTTGTATTCTGCATTTTCATTTTCCAGTTTGTTACTTGTTTTAAATGTTCGTTTTTGTGTTTATAATCTGTCTGAAATCATGTCATTGTCCAGCACGTTGGTCAACTTGGTTGTTTTTAAATGTGTTTTACAAATAAAGTTGGATTGGATTATCATATACACATAATATATTATTTGGTTTACAATCTGTCTATTGTGTTATTTTATTGTATTGGATGTTGTGGCTGTTGTTACATCTTGTCTTATTTTTTCTTTGTTTTATAGGGAGGTGGTGATGGGGGGGGGGGGGTCAGATAGGGGGGTGATGCAGGGGGGGGGGTGTTCAGATAGGGGGGTGATGCAGGGGGGGGGGGTGTTCAGATAGGGGGGTGATGCAGGGGGGGGGAGTGTTCAGATAGGGGGGTGATGTGTTCATGTCGTGAGATGTATGTTTTTTTAGGAAGAAAAAAGAAAGTTTTAGGGGTGTCGGCCGATGAACATCATCCTTTAATTCCACCAGCATTGGGCGCCCAGATAGCTCAGTTGGTGGAGTGGGCTGGTGGGGGTTTACTGCTCAACGCAGCGGCCGCAAGTTCAACTCCGACCTGGTGCCCTTTGCTGCATGTCATCCCCCCCTCTCTCTCCCCTTTAATTTCTTCAGCTGTCCTGTCAATATAAGCCTAAAAATGTCAAACAAAATAATCTTTAAAAGAAATAAAAAATAATAATTCCACCAGCACTTCCCCAGGAAATATTGGACATTTAACACTTTTTATGCATTAATTTATGGTGGATTTCCATTGCACCATTACATTTCATTGGGTCTTTAAGTCAAAGGATACCACGCTGATAACTGACTGATAAACATTATCCTTCTCTCCTTTACTTCCACCAGGACTTCACCATGACTCTGTACCTGCGGCACTACTGGAAGGATGAGCGTCTGTCCTTCACCAGCAGCACCAACAAGAGCATGACGTTTGATGGCCGTCTGGTGAAGAAGATCTGGGTCCCTGATGTCTTCTTTGTCCACTCTAAGAGGTCCTTCATCCACGACACCACCACTGATAACATCATGCTGCGTGTCTTTCCTGACGGACACGTCCTGTACAGCTTGAGGTCTGTAGCATTTCAGCATCTGACTTATTCACATGTACTTTCAGACCCATGTCAGCCATACGTTCAAAAAGCTACGTAAAGTTAAGCACTGTAATTCGGAAGAATTGTTGTTGCTGTATGCACCACATTGATTGCTGCTGTATTAGAACGCACCATGCAGAGCACCATGCAGAGCACCATGTGGTGCACCATGCGGAGCACCATGCAGAGCACTGCCTGACATTCTCCTACCCTTCTGCTAGCTCCACTATCTATTTTGCAAGAGCACCGTTCGGTTTAAAGAAATAAAAACAAGCCAAGTGTTTTTTCCGCTATAGCAGAATGTTAACTGGTGCAGCCAGACCATGTTCCAGCGCTGGCTGTGGAGACCACAAGTGATGTGATGGGAATTTCATATCATATCAGTCAGGGAAACAAGGCATGATTTTGTTTGTTGTGAAAGTCTTCATTTTGAGGCCTTATTATCTCCTTGTGTTGAGTAACGACGTGGGTCACTGCCAACCCTGAAATCATTTCCTTAGTCTGAGAGTTTCCATATTACTGTTGAAGTTCTAGTTCAGATGCTTCCTCAAGAATAACATTCTGAAAACAAACACTCAAAGCAAAATGTTTCCATGCTGGCTGGCACAGATCAGGGAGCTTGTGTCTGTAAAGTGGATATGTTATTGGGAGAGAGCAAACTGTTTCCCACCTACACAAGCACCTGGTAGTTTAGTGGCTCACCGTGAACATGAGTGGTTGTTTCTATCACTGTAGGAGAATGTCAATTTGGTGCAGTGCCATTCTGGCCTCCAAAGGTGTGTTTGTCGCATGGCTAAATATGACTAACACCAAAGGCACCTGACCAAGCGCCATTTTTTGATGGGATGGGAGTGAGAATGTGTTGGTCCTAGTTCTGAATGAACAACATTTAAAACTAGAGAAAAAAGAAATGGCCGTGTGAATGCTGAGAGGCTGGCGCTACACTGGATTGCTGGCTTGAATTGTGTAAGAAGGTGAAGTAGTGAGAATAGTTGGAGAATGGGTTTAATTAGTATGAATGTCATTGGTTGGTAATCATGGTATTTTCCAGTGATAATTCAGTGACATTACTGAGTGTATGCACTCCCATGGCTGTTCTCACCTGGTGTGTCTGTTGTTGTTTTTGTCGTTGACCAGAGTGACGGTGACAGCAGCCTGTAACATGGACTTCAGCCGCTTCCCTCTGGATTCTCAGACCTGCTCACTGGAGCTGGAGAGCTGTGAGTAAACAAGCCGGCTCACGGCAGTTCGTGAAATGGTCACGTAATTTAATCTATTGATTCGTGTACACGGACACTTTTATTTTTATCATTTTATTTTTCATGGTGGTCAGCACTTTATTTACTCTAATGTATTTCAATGGGAAGCATCTTTCGTGATCACAGCACGACTACGGTAGCGAGTAGTAGGAAAGGCCGAAAATCCGCGTAGGGAGGTTGGTTGGTCCCTGTAAGACCAGCACGCCCAGAATGCACCTGAACACACCTCCCTGTAAGACAGCACGCCCAGAATGCACCTGAACACACCTCCCTGTAAGACAGCACGCCCAGAATGCACCTGAACACACCTCCCTGTAAGACCAGCACGCCCAGAATGCACCTGAACACACCTCCCTGTAAGACCAGCACACCCAGAATGCACCTGAACACACCTCCCTGTAAGACCAGCACGCCCAGAATGCACCTGAACACACCTCCCTGTAAGACCAGCACGCCCAGAATGCACCTGAACACACCTCCCTGTAAGACCAGCACACCCAGAATGCACCTGAACACACCTCCCTGTAAGACAGCACGCCCAGAATGCACCTGAACACACCTCCCTGTAAGACCAGCACACCCAGAATGCACCTGAACACACCTCCCTGTAAGACCAGCACGCCCAGAATGCACCTGAACACACCTCCCTGTAAGACAGCACGCCCAGAATGCACCTGAACACACCTCCCTGTAAGACCAGCACGCCCATAAATTGCCGGTTTCTGCACAAAATATGCGGGGCTTGCATGATTTCATAATCCCCGCAATTTTTGTTGCAAAAGTCACATATATCTCATCATCAGCTACATCTGATAGAGCAGCGCTGGCCGGGCTAAAAGCCGCCGCGGACGCAGGGCATATCATTTTTGACGGGCATGAGGCCAAACTGAGGAGCCATGCCTGCCCTGTGAAATTGCTGCCCTTGGTGGTCTCACTTGACCCTGAAATTGAGATTAAATTGCTCAGTATCACCAGTTATTACTTAGAGAATTCTTACACTGTAGCTTGCTGCAGCTTTCTTGTCCTGCGAGTTTCAAGGTGCAGATTGTTTACTTCTGCCTCAGGCTGCTGCTGCTCGGTTCTTGGCCATCAAAAGCTCTTTCTTTGTTTTCTCGCTGGAAAGATGCACCCAGTCATCCGCTCCCATCAACCTACAGTATGTTCATGAATGAATAGCAACTGGGGAAGACGTGAGCAGAATGAAATGATTGAGGGAGACCCTTATTTTCAATTGGGCCGAGTACACAGCATGCATTTCAGCAAATAGACAACATTTAGAATACAAGAGATAAAAAGTTGAAACAATCAGGGAAAGCAGACACAAGACTATACACAGAAGTATTTATAGTGTATCTATCAAAGCTTTGAATTGACTGATAGATGGGGGAGGGACCTTATTTTAAGGAGCTCTGTGAAAAGTGCCCACCTCAGTCTGACTGAGGGGCCTTAAGTAAAAGCTCTTCATTGGACCGAGTGGAAAATGGATTTACATGTAGAGTTAAAAATATGGAAATGTATTCAGTCCCTCCAGAAAAACGTGACTATGCGATCGCATAATTCAATGCATAATCAACCAAAGTCTGCATATTTATGCGGGGGCGCACTTTTGCCACAAAAATTGCCGATTTCCACGCAAAATATGCGGGGCTTGCATGATTTCATAATCCCCGCATTTCCGTTGCAAAAAAGTCACATATATCTCAGCGGAAAGATGAAAAATGTTGTTTACTTCACACAAGAGCAGCCATTTCCCCTGTTGCCATGGGAACGTTATGAAGTGACGTAATTTTGCCTAGTGAGAACACGGTGTTGGGGGAATTTTTGTTCCTCTTTTTCATTTAACCATAATTTTTGCAAGTTCCCACAATTCCATCACATTTTTTAAGAAAATGTGCCGCATAATCAAGGATTGTTGCCTGCAACAATCACAAAAAAACTCCACGTTTTTCTGGAGGGACTGAGTAATGAAGTGCTTTACAGATGAACACCAATGAGCATGTTGTCTCATCTCAAGAGATGGCCAGCCGGTCATATCACACAAAAGACAGTGGTGAGTGTCTGTGATAAATCTAAGTACAGAGTGACAGACCAGTGTGCCTATAAAGGTGTTTGGTGTTCTAAGCCCCCGAAGCAATGGTTATGTTTAGGGTTAGGGTTAGCTGCCTGGAAGGCGCCGTTGGGGCTTAAAACACCATCGAGCGCCG